>CAEMYA010000213.1:2182099-2227607 GCA_903131615.1 Diplodus sargus
TAATATTAGGTTGATTAAACGGCTTTCAGACGGTGTTTATGTGGGTATACGTCGTTGTGGTTCAGGGAATAATGCATGGAACATATTTAAGTGGCTGGTATCTATGAGTGAGTACAATGTGATGCCAGTATAGTTTTATTTATGTATTTGGTAGATTAATTTTGGAGGGAGGAACCTAAGAATTTCACTATCCATAACACTTAGCGTATATTTACCATACTATACTATAACATGTATTATTGTACAAAAACAAAATATCTATTTGACCTGACTTACAATGTCTGAGACACAATATTCATGACACACATGCACAAACCATCTTTTTTAACTGAGTAAGTTAAAAGAGTAAAAAAAAAATACAGGGAAGAAAATGTAGGAATTTCAAATCACAGAATAAAATCCATAGATAAGATAGATATGTTGGATCTAAGCGAAGTAGAGACGTTTAAAAAATGTGTTCTTAATTCTGCTTCTATTCTGTCATTTTGCCAAAACCTTTAAGTGGCCCCTCAGTGAATACGACAAACACTACCTGACTCATCAGCACTTAAAAGGAGGCCATAAAGCCGTAGTAAATCAACCCCTGAGTGTATATTAATGAGAGCTTAAGCACGATGATTATATATGAGCGTGTATATGTGTGTGTCTGTGTGTGTGTGTGTGTGTCCTGCAGAGAGCTAAAGGCCAGCGATGACGTGGTGGAAGTGTCCCTGCAGACGGAGCCAGAGGGGAATCTCAGATGTGAGCCGGCAACAGTTTGTCTACTTACAACTTCCAATTAATAATACAGCAGGTTTTATTGCGTATACATTATGGATGTGTGATTCACTCAGAGCTCTATTATACAATAAGATTATTAGAGATTTATTAGTTGAGTTGGCAAAGATCACCGGAGACTTTGAATCTCCCGGAAAGACGTTCTGTTTGTTTTTTAACTTGATTAAACAAAAAAATCAGATTTCAGTGACTTTGAAGTAATTTGGATGCTGTTTTTCGTGCCCAAGCAGACGTGTTTGCTTTCTTTTCAGAGCTCCAAATTGAAAATTGAACCGACGATTCTGAGTAAAATCCTCCCTCTGTCGCTCTTTTCTTGCTGAATAAGATAAAAATAGAAGCGTGCCCGTCTTCCGCAGGACACATTGTAAACAAGGTGAAGTTGGCAGCGGTTGTTTCTGCTAATCCTGTTCTGGAAACACAGACTATCATCACAAATTCAGCTCTGAGGATCTTAAGGTTGTTTCTGTGATCACTGCAGACCCAAAAAAGGCTGAATCTGCAGCGGATCTACTGAATAATGATTCTGTGATTTTCAAAAAAAAACCTGGTTTCAAGTCATTTACAAACTATTTTTAAATAATTATGTTCATTCTGCTATTCTATGGAGTCACGAGAGTGCCATAAAATAAAAAAACTAATCTGTAAAGCAAAAATAAAAATGTCATTTATTAATTGAGGATTTTTTTTAATTTAAAATTAAAGTAAGTAAACAGTCATTAATTACACATTTTCTAACCTTTTCATTGATTTTGACCTTTTTCTGTAAAAAATTGGATTTTACTGAATGTATTTCTCGTGTAAATGTTGAAGGGTTTAATTTTTGTCATCACAATTTGCTTGATTTAACAGCTGTGAAGTGCCACAGCTGAAACTGACAAACATTAATTTGTGCATGTCTCTGTGAAGCATCTTTATAAAGATGTTCTTTTTGCATTCACATGGATTTATATGGAAATAACGATGCCAGCTATCATTTTTGTTTTTTTGGCATTGCTGTCTAAACTGAAGAGTTGTTTCATGACATTTTTCCAAGCGATTTCTAGGGAAAGTGTTTTTAAATGGCTCTTTAGTTTTGTGCACCGTTATGTAAATGAAATCCATTAACTTCTGCCAAACAAACCCAGAAAAACTCAAATCGCATAAAAGCCTGACACATAAAAACTTTAATTTGCACGTTTGGTTATAAGGAGACATTTTCTGATAATGTTAAAAAATCCAAAAGAAAATTGCTGCCTTTCATTTCCACATGAACATATGTCGGCTGAAAGCAGTCTGCTCACAAATCTGTCGGCATGAAAATCCAAATGTCATTCACTGACTCAGCCAGACAGAATAAGGACAAGACAGACTGGGACAACTGGGTTTTTATGCAGTGTTTGAACCTGCAGATGCATAAAGTACTTTTAAAATGTAACTCCATTTAAGTACAAGCATAACAGCCAAAAGCTATTACACAGCAAAAGAAGAGACTTTTGGGAGATGGTTGTTTTTTCCAAGCTTTAGAAAGCATCTAACTCATGACCTGTTGTGTGTTAATGTTTGTCATCAACCGTTATTTCAACACAAAGGACACAAGATTAAAAAGACAGTGTGACAAAAGTGACTTAGGCTCCATTGCTCCCTGCAGAGACACGGACAGAGACAGAGTCGGTATTTTCTCTCTTCAAATCCACCGGCTTTGGCAAAAACTGTAATTCTAGAACATGCTGGTCTTCGCAAATTTGCATATTGGAAATTCACATTTGCTGCAAGTGTGAATCGCTCTGGTGCAACATATTCGTAGCAAATATTTTGCATAGTCGTGTTGTTTATTCGTCACGTCCCCTGTGTGTAAAGCCTTTAAGTCTGCATGTGTTAAATCTGGCAAAACATTCAAGGCTGGGTGCTACTAAATGCTAACGAGACTTGTTTTTTTGTCTTTTCCTGGTTTCAACGGCTACATTTCAGCAAATCGATGTCATTTTCTGAACCTGCCAGACTCTTCTAGTTGTTCTAACATTTGTATTATTCATGGTCAACATCTTGTTTTGTTCATATCAGGGATCGTCCTTTGATACCTATATAAATATATGTATATATGTATCGTATAGCTAATATAAAGGCAATAAAAATACATAAACAAGAAGCAGAGAACAAAGCACATAAATCTGATCCTTGTTCATATCCAGTTATATAAACTGAGTGTATGTGCATGTCTGACCGTCCAGTCCAAGCCGGTGCGCACGTCCTTGTTGGGCCCGTTGGATGCAGGCGGCAGGGACGGCTGGGGCGGGCCGAGGTGCTGGAGGCCTGAGCGGGAGATCGCTTTCCTACAAACAACAAGAAACAAAAACTTTATTAGCGATCAAGCCGGAAATGCTCGTAGATGCGAAAATCAACACTGTCATCTTCATGTATGACACCGCTCTCTCTCACCACAGATAACTAGATTTCAGTATAATTTAGTGTGTCAGTTAATTATTCATGTTATGAGACCATGTTTCTGAGGGTTCAGCTGCAGATATTTGGTTGAGGAGAAGTGGGAACAGCTTGGAGGAGCGACTGCCAGCAGCACTTTGGGGTGACGAGAGACGGATCTGTTCTGTCGGAGCATGAGTCAGCACTCATCTCTCTCTTTCTCTCTCCATGTTTCAGTCTCTGTCGCTCGCCCTATTAGGCTTTACTTCCTCTCCCCACTTTCAGTCATCAACATGTTTATGTATATCTCTGTGTTCCGTTTTCTGTACCATCACCACCTTCAACCCCATGAAACAGCCATTTCCTGTAACAACACCATCTCAATGTATTCATCTATCAACTGTTTAACCATCAGTAGCTAATAAGCGCTCATTAAAGCAGTATAAAAATAATAATTCCTGTAGTAAAGTCGCCTTTAAGGGCCTGAAGTTTGAATTATATTGGCTATTTCACCTGAGAAATATTCAGTGTTTGCGTTTGTGTTCCAGTTCACAGGTCTGAGTTCGGAAAACACGTACTGTGGTTTCACCAATCGGATTTCAGCAACATCTGAATTGAAACATGATGACAGGTGTGGGTGGCGTTGTTCCGTTATGTTACCGACACACTGTCCATCAATTCTGATCAAAACACGCCCACACAGTCCTGATAAGTTTTGACTGTTACAGTCTTTATAAATAACAAACTGCGGGGAACGAATGCACACAGCATCCAATTAAAGACGTTTTCATTACAACGGCAATCTTGTGATACGGCCTGCCGAGCGGCAATATTTATAGATGAGAACTTTTCAGAAGTGAAACATTTCTTACAGATAATCTGATGAGCACGACTTGTATAGCGACTTGGTATTTACGGGAATCAACTTGTGTGTGTGTGTGTGTGTGTGTGTGTGTGTGTGTGTGTGTGTGTGTGTGTGTGTGTGTGTGTGTGTGTGTGTGTGTGTGTGCGTGTGTGTGTGTGTGCGAGTGTGTCTGTCTGTCAGTGGAAAACGTTGCACGGAGCATCTGAACCCTCTGTTGAAAGTTTCAGTGGACGTCTGTCTAAAATTATCAACCAGGACAAAGAGGAGTCCACTTACACACACTGTAACCTGATGACACACCCTGACACACACACACACACACACACACACATATGCATGTACGCACCCTGATGACTGCTGGGCTAAAAATAGTATTGCGTGGGTGACAACAGCACAAATGCAAGGACGTATGGTGACTGGACATATGCTACATAGAACAGGGAACCACACCAACACACACACACACACACACACACACGCACACACACACACTTCATGTGATGTTTTTAAGATTTTTACCACCAGCGTGTTATTTTTGTAGTCATCGTTTCCTTTGGGTTCAACAAGTCGCAGTTGAAACTCAACCGCTGCCACCCAAGGACGTGAGAACGAGCTCAAACCGCATCCATTAAGGGAAGTAACAGGAGGAGTCAGGCGATCAGACAGTTTTATCGAAACGACTTATTTGGAAGTGAAACCGGCGGCAGAAAGTGAATGTTTGACATCTATGTATGGCGTTTATTTAAAGGACGGGTCAGGCTTGTTTGTGGTTTGCGTTGTTTTGTTTATACACTTTATTTGTTGTAGTTTTTGTTTCATTTTAATCTGACTGAGTTTTGTTTGAGATTGTGTGATGATCCACAGAGGATTCCAGATCCACACACCTGGAGAAGAAGAGCAGCTACATCAGAATACTGTTTCCATTGTTTTAGCCATCGTTTCTACTCTTTATATTTTATCCACGAGGCAGTTTTTGCTAGGATATGACCAGAATTAAAGTGAAACTCTCGCCAAAATGCAGCTGAGGGTCTTTTTGTGAATGTACCCGAGTCGAACGTTCGTTTAAAAGCATAATTACGACTAAAGCGCCACTTTTAAGATTGACTGTCTTTTTGTTTTCAGGTCAAAATCCTTTTCAATTAAGTGCTAGGGGAAAATACTATGTTAGCATCAAAATCGCTATTTTTAAAACACTAAGAAGGCTCAACACAACATGAAACTTTGCTCGTAGTATCACCAGGGTCTCTACACATGAACTCGAACATTGAGAACATTATTTGTGTACACAGAGTTTATGAAAAAGAACATTTTTGAACAACTCACGTTAGCGATACAACATAGTATTTGCCCCTAGTGCTCCACTGAAAACGATTTTGTCCCGAAAATGAAAATACGATCAATCTTAAAAGTGGCACTTTCGTCGTAATTAGGCTTTAAATGAAAGTTTGACTCGGGTACATTCACAAAAAAGACTCTACGTTGCATTTTGGCGAGATTTTCACTTTAATTCTGGTCATATCCCGGCAAAAACTGCCTCGTGGATGAAATATAAAGAGTAGAAATGATGGCTAAAACAATGAAAACAAGATCCTGATTGTTCAGCTAGACTTTGAACATCCAACACACACACACACACACACACACACACACACACACACACACACACACACACACACACACACTTAACCCTGTTGCTTATTGCCGTGTCTGACTGCTGAGCGGTGAGGATTATTATAACCTGATTATGGTTGATCAGATATGAATGAATAGGCTGTGTGTGTGTGTGTGTGTGTGTGTGTGTGTGTGTGTGTGTGTGTGTGTGTGTGTGTGCACGCAAGTCTATTCATAATGAAACAATCCTTGTGTGAAAGTGTGTACCTGAGAGTGTTTAGCCGCCGACAGTCTGAGAGGGAAAGTCAGTGCAACTTAAAAAAAGATCCATCAGCTGCATGAATGTACTTGACACAAAACAAGGTAAATGGGAATACGCATTCAAATATGCAAACACACACACACACACACACACACAGACACCCAGACACTTTCATCCAGAGGTCACAGGCCACCATTACATTTGAGTGAGTACTAATCTACTAAAAGCAGACAGGATCACAGGCATTAAAGCGCACTCCTAAAATCTAAACACACACACACGCACACAAAAACTGCCGCGTGAAGCTTTCTGTGGTCTGCACACATCAAAACCACGGCAGCACACACACTTTTACTTTGCTTCAGAGTTATTTTAAGTAGATTTTGTCCACAAAAGAGGCGGCGAGAGTGCTTCAGCCTAAAAATAAAATCTTGTTTTAAAGCATTAATAAAGGAAAACCACCTTGTGACGGAGGACAAATCACATCAACCACGAATAGTCAGCGTTGGATTCTTGTGTTGTACGCAATCATTCGTCGAATTTGAGAAAAAACAGACACATGCGAACTGACAAAGAACACGTGTTTTCTCTGTATTTGCACAGCTGAGGCGGGAAAAAATGGAATTTTACAAGCAGAGAAAGTGGAAAGATGAGAAGTGAGATACAAAGATATGATGAGTTACCGTGAAGTTCACGGGAATTAATGACTTGCACCAACATGAACGACCTTCACAGCTCCATCAGTGTTGCAAAAGGGCGACTTAACTTCCAAGAAGGCTGTTTATGCTCCTTTCATTTGCAAATAAATACTATATTATGACAGTTTTATGACGTTTTTTCCTGCTTTATTTCAAGGCCGCTTCCTGGGAAAAAAGTTGGATCAACAGGTCTGCGTGACGCATTGTTGGCACTTTGGAGGTGTGACCTGCAGTTACCCGTAACACTGACGTCAATGTTCAGGAACGCCGATTTCAACAGAACCAGAGTTCTAGCGTCAGAACTGCGATGACATTTCTTCAGAGGAACAACAACAAAACATGCCCCTATCCAATTACGGACAGAAAACCAAACTAGGTACCAAGTTTTGTTTTAGAAATATGCAAAGTAGACTTTTTGGGGCGGATGGCTAGAAACTGCATGACACATAATGTGAATTTCACAAAAAGGCGGACGTCAAGAACAATAATGGAGGAATAATAATATTCATGATCAAACCTAACATATCTTTTATAGATGTTGAGATAAGTGACATCTCCACAGCTGATATAAAACAACATGTCAGGCTTGCAGCGAGGAACAGACACTCGCTGTGTTAAAGCCTCTGATGAGGCTTTACTGTTGTCTTTACATGGCCCCTTCCTTCTTTACCGTCTCTGGAACTAATCGCCCTCCTCTTCCTCCTCCACTCTCTTCTTCTATTCTCCTCCTCCTCCTCCTCCTCCTCTTCGTCTTCCTCCACGCTGTCTCCTTTTTGTCTACTGCATCACTTCTCTCAGATCTTCCTCCTCTCTCCGCCCTCTAATCTCCCTCTTTTCTTTTTTGCTCCTCCTCTTCCACCATTCCTCCTTCTCTTGTCGTCCTTTCCTCTCTTTTTTTTTCCTCCTCCACCTCCTCCTCCTCCTCCTCCTCTTCCAGCAGAGGTGGGTTGTCGGCGTTGCCATGACAACGGCACAGCGGGAGCATCGGCAGCTCATCCAGTAATTATATTTGTAGAGAATCTGCTTTATGTATGCATGCGTGTGTGTGTGTGTTTATGTGCGCGCATGTGTGTGTGTGTGTGTTTGTGTGTGTGTGCCAGTAACTTTACTGTAAACTATAAATGCAGTTATGACAGAAACCTCATGTGGGATGACTTTACACAAACACAGTCTTTATTTCTCAGCCTACTCACTGAGGATGATGTAATGTGTAATTCTTCAACTGTTTTCTAAATACAGATCCTCGGTAACCGCAGAGGGGTCAACAGTTACTACAGTAGGAAGCTCAGAGCTATTCAGGTGATTAAGGTGGGAAGAAAATACCCTTCTCCTGGTGGGTGGCATCGCCGATGGCAAACAAGCCTGCACTGGTGTAATTTTCTGGTTTAACCAGTTTCAGAAAATCCCTGCGTCTGTGTGCCTCAGCATGGCTGGGCATCACAATTTGTAATTACTGAGAAAGTGAGAACAAAAGTAAAATCCACAAGAATAACAGGCAGCTGCAAGTGGGAGGAATCGAATTTAACATCTACGGATTCGTGGAGCAGAAGATGTTGTGATTATGTGGGAGAAGTTGGTTGACAATAGAGACACAACTGCACCAGTGTGGGTTTAGTGTTGAGTCGGTTTCCCTGTGCAGGCAAATGTTTGTTTAAGGTGTGAGTAAAAAAAAAAAAAATTTGGAGGCAGATTTTGTGCTTTTGTAATCACCAATTAAATGTTGTTACCTAAGCTTTTCATAACCGTGTGGTTACAAGCACGATGTGACAAATGTGCGTTTCTACTGAACGTGTACAACACAATACATCTTAAAATATGACTCACATGCAACACAATCTCAGAAGTGTTTACTGCAAGCGTCCAGGTGAAAACAGCATTTCAACTGTATCCAGTTTGTGTACTTCTGAGTAAAACAGGATGGGCAGGCTGAAGCTGAATTCAAACAACAACCACAAAACCACAATATTTTGGGGATACGGAAGGTTTGAGGTGGCGAACACACAAAGACGTACCCATGTAAGATGCTGTTGCTAGCTTAGCTCACTGCTACTAAAAGTTAAAGATGTGTGGATGTCACGATATTGTTAGTTGAAACTTGATAGTCCAAGCCTACGTTATATTATGTTTTACAGGAGGGTTAATAAACAGGAGGGAATATAAATCCACTTTTTAATCGTAAAAGTTAAAAAGTAATCTCTGAGCTCTCCTCCCGTCGGTAAACGGCTCCAGATCGGAACAGAATCTGATGCGTTTATTCCTCCAGAAGGTCTGGCTCTAAAATACGACTGCTTCCTCCAGAGCAAGTTGTCTCAATTATATATTGAGCGTTTAACTAATTGTTAAGTATAGTGGTGGAGTTTTAATCAGTTGTCTGAAGCTCAAAACACCACGTAACCATGTTCCTAGATAACATGACCTACACTGACACTGTTCTTTTGAGAAACATCTACATTTAAAACGTGTATTCACCACACACAGAAATTAAACACCTGCACAAAGTCCTCACAGGTAGTCTTGAAAAGTCAGAGCCGTTCATATGAAGCAGCATCCCAAGAATTGATTTGTTTCACTCCTGCTTAACAGCTGGTAATAATCCCCGTTACAGGCAGATTTTCAAAGGTTAACACGGCAGCCACTCGCTCCACAGCTTCACTCACCTGTAGCCGAGGAGCCGGTGAAACCATCGTACTTTTTTCACCCTGCCTCTCCTCCCTCCCTGCCTACCTGCTCCAACATTTATCATAATGATACTAAAGCCTTTTCACACTTATTCTGCCGCTAATGTCTTCCACAGTAAAAAGTCCAGCGCGGACTGACTCAGCCAACAGTTATTTCCCCACACACTCACCGCTCAGGTCAGGTAATTATGCCAATCAATGTGACGGGAGACGGAGACCTGACACCAGACATCTGAGCTCTCTACTGTGTTACAATGTGTGTGTGTGTGTGTTTTTTGATTCAGGTTGATTACGTAGGTAGTACAGAGAGTTACGATTAGCTTGATATTCTGTCTAATAATAGATCTGCCTTGACCCTGGCCAAAGTAGATCTGAGATTAAAGATAAAGGAAAAGAATGTATACAATAGGAGCAGGAAACAATAGTGAATGTGTGTGTTTTGTGTGTGTGTGTGTGTGTGTGCTTGAGAGCTGCGGTGTCCAATGAACTATGACACTGGATCCACTACATCTCCTCTACGTCCTCAGCTCTCCTTTACCTCCGCCTCTAACGTTAGATCAAAGGTAATAAAGCTAATTTACAAGTGTTGACAACAGAATAAACATCAGTGAACGCTCAGAATCATTAAAATAACAAATTCAAAAGATTAGATCAACTTCTACCTAGAAGTTGGCAACATAATCCATGTTCCCATCCAAATTTTAACCAAATCTCTCTGAAAATCACCAGAAGAAGGCCGCTGTTGCCAGTAGTTCCTCATGAGACACAAAAAAGACGTGTTATGGATAGAAAACCGACATTAAATGTGTGTCTTGGCACTTGTAAATGAATGTACCTTATCCCGAGAAAACAAAACTAAAGCAGTCCAGCACACAGTTGCACAACACTGCTGATACGAGAGTCTTCAAAGAGATTACATCATCTAATGTTTTATATCATCATACTTCCCAAAATGTCTCCCTGATCTGTCATCGATTCAATAGTTACGTGTGTGTGAGTATTTTCTGAAAGCAGCCTATTCAACCCAAAATACCGTCACATCAATATCACGATAATGTTTAAAAATCTAGTTTCAATAAAAGGATGTAGTGTTAACTTTCTTTCTTTCATCCCCCTCCTCCCACTCTCCTCTCCTCTCTGTGTCCTTTCCCCCCTTCGTTCCCTTACAGGTGAATCTGCTCTATTTTTGGAACATTACGTAAGAGGCAACCTGGCAAAGGCAACCTGAGAAACACACGCCGCCACACAACCACATGAGCTCATGCTTACACATAAACGTGCACACAGACACACACTTATCAGTTGTATTACGAGAGGCATTTAGCCGAATGTTTGTGCAGCAGAGTTGGACTGATATGGGGATTTAAAGGCCAAGAAGACCAACTCCTTTTCCAGCCTTTTTATGCTGATGGAGAATTTAATTCTTGTCAGAAAAAAAAAAACGTTCCAGAGGATTTAAATGTCTCCTTGTGACCGAAAATAGAATGACAGAAGTACTGCCGAAACTAATGCACTTTCTCAAATGATAAAATGTCTAAACTTCAGTCTATGTGTAACAGATTTCCAACTTAAGTGTCCAATTTTTTTGTTTCCATTTATAGCTTCACAGTGTTTTTATTAAATGGTTTCCTCTCAGGCAGAAGGACAGTAAATTTAAATAATTTGGCGTGTGGTTTGGCACAAAGGTTCCGCACTTGTCATCCACTGCAGAGATTTCGTGCTAAAAGAAGCTCCTCACTGGAAGATAAGAGGAACTCAAGTCAACACTCACTTACTTCAACTAAACTCTACATGGTCATGATCATTACTTCACTAAAAACACATGTAAAATCCATCCTGTCCGAAGTATTAGGCTAGAGTATATTTCGTAGGATCACCAAAAACATAACACATGCTGCTGATCTTCTAACCAGACAATATTTTAATTTGTTCCATGTATGAAATCTGTCACTTGCAGAGACCATCCATCTGGTATCACTTGGTTATTCATTGGTATCAGTTGCTTTTAGCAGCTTTGTGAATATTTAAGGTCTTAAGAAGAAACTCTTAAACCGCTTTCCCACCAGACTAAAAAAGCTACTAACATCTGGCTGTTGTCTTCAGCCTGGAAAGGGTGCAACTGGCATTAATCCCCCCCGGATCAAATGCCTCTCCAGTAGCACCAGGTGTCATGCAAATTTTCTGGCATGGCGTGATGACGCACGTTTAAGTAACGAACGCTGACATGTAAATGGTTCAGTCAGCGTCGAGGTTGAAGGAGAGATTCAAGTGGAAGATATTTAAAAAGTAGCCTGAAGTAACAGTGTCACCGACTGCCATGCTGCTTTTTCAAGTGTGACTCAAAGCATTCAATAAACCTGCATGTACACGATCATTTTAATGAAATAACAGCAATTTACAGGCACATTTTACTTGACATGTTTTAGAAAGATAAGATGTTTTGTAAATATGCACCCAGGGTTCATTTCCCAGCGGTGTGACCTTTACTTTTCTTAATTCAGTGACCGTAACTCGCAATGTTTGCCGCTGAAAAGCCAGCGAGGGATCACAGTATTGACTTTACATTACATTAGTCAGATGAAACTGACCGAGGTGACACAAACTTCACGAACCCGACCGAGATGATCTGTCAGCGGCAGAAATTTACAGCCTTTATATGGACACAGTGACGTAAAAAGCCTCATTAACATGGAGCTCAAACATTCGAGGTGACAGTTAAGGACACTTCGGTTCCCGGCAGACTCTGTCAGCATCTTCCTATTCCGTACAATCTACCGAACGCTCGATCTTTTCTTCTGTTGCTCCAATTCTTCTGTCTTTATCTCTCTCCTTTCAATCTTCTCCAGTCCTTCTATCTCAACACAATTTCTCTACATCCTTTTATTCTCTCCCTCTCTCTCTATCTCTCTCTGCCTCTATATGGGTCAGTGTGAAAGGCTCGCTCGTTGCCGCTGGTGACACAGCATGCCCAGAGTGTGTACATGTGTGTACACGTCTGTGTGTGTGTGTGTGAGTGTGTGTGTGTGTGTGTGTGAGGGAGACAAGAGATATGTGTCTGTGTCTCTACTGGCCTCCTCTCAGTGCCTCAGGTAATGGAGTGTGATGGATAAAGGTTGATCACCACATGCAAACACACGCTCAAAAACTTACACAGACTTTATGAAAAAGACGGAAGGGGGCTGAGCGTCTCACGACAGTGTTTTTTTAAACACATTCAGATGCTTAAATGGTAAAATAATCATAGAAACATGGCATTTATGTTTGTTTCTTGTATTAATTTAAGGAATATCTCAGTCTCCTTATTGCTTCACATAACTCTGATGTTATCATTTAGTCAGTGGAAGCTTCAGTGGATTTTTTTGTCACAAGCTTATTGAATTGAGGATGAATTAATATTGAACTAGTTTCTCATCTCTGAGCATCAGTTCCTTGTTAGCAACGCATTAGAAGACAAATGCAGTGCAAAAAAATAGGCTAAATTGACATTTTGCTTCCACTCATGTCATTTTAGCTTGTTAGCCTGCAGAGAATGGAGGATGTAAAGCAGAATTTGGCATCTGTCAATGCAGAAAATAACAAAATAACCAAATAACTTGGTTATGTAAACTGCAAAACGAATGCGACTATGATGAAATATAACACAGTGAGAGCGTAACACAGTCTGGTTCAGACGTGATAGACAGAATGGCTGTCAAGTCCAGTTGGGCTGCTTTCAAAAAATAACCTGCTTCTAATGGCCGATACGTTACAATAAGTAATTCATAACCATTTATCATGCATCCCTACTTAATCCCAATATATTTTCAATGAGCTGATATCGGCTGATTTATTGGTCTAGCTCTAATGGTGATGTGTTCTGAGAGCTGCCAAAACGTGGGCTGCTGTACATGAAAACATCCTGTATAGACACCGAAGGCTTAAGCTGCTGCAGTCATGAAGCGAGGCTGCATTCAGGCCGACAGCAGACATGAATTAACGCGGTGGAAATGCCAAAATCTTTGGCAAAAATAAACCGTGAAATCAAAAAACAATGCAAGCAGAAGTAATCTATATATTATCCTGCAGCTGTAACACACAACAACTGTGTGGCTTCAGGGCTCAGCCTCAGTCTGACCTCAAGCACAGACGAATACACACAGAAACACACAGGAACCACACACATGCCACAACTGACAATAGCAGGAAGAAATCAACACACAAAAGACACACACACACACGTACAGAGTTGACACAGTGAGCTGCAGTGTGTGCTCCTTTATTGTCAACCTACACAAAACAATATCTTATCTGCACTACACTCGACAACGATCGCACACAAACACTTCCCATCTCTTGTGTTTATGCGTGTGTAACGGGCTGGGTGTGAAAGGGTGTGGTTGTCATAGCAACCCCACTCAGACTTCCTTCCCAGTTTTATCAGAGCCTACAGAATTCCTCCCCGTGTCTGTCTGTCTTCCTCCCCGTCTGTCCGTCCGTCTCGCTCTGCGGACCTCCTCTAATTGTGTGTCTGTGCGTGTCAGTAGTCGTTAACCACTCAGAGAAAATGTCTGCTCGGATGTGAAGTTGCCCCAGCGGTAGACGGCGACCAGCCACCAGCTTGAATGATTTTTTTTTGCCCAGCTGTTCTGCCAGCCTGCTGAGACACACTCACTATCTACCGAATAAAAACACCTGATGCACCTGTGGGGCAGTCCGAGCACAACGCCGGCACCGCAGGCACGACTGGCCCAAATGTGCCAGAATCAGACTACATAATACACCGAATTGTCTTGTCGTGGCCTCGATAAAAAGACATTTGTGATAACACGTTGAAGCTTGAGCGCGACCTGCGTGATGTGCAGGTGATCAGGAGGAGGAGACACATGTTGAGTTCGTGGTAGATATTTTCAAACTAGGTAGGACAGATTCTGACTTCTTTCTGTCGGTGCCCTGTGAGGCGTCCTAGATTCACAATTGGTTGTCTGACATTGTGACACCTGCAACATGTGGTGATTATCAAGCTAATTTAAGCCAGGTGTCTGACCTGTGGAGCAGCAGTGTTTATTTCTCTTGTCCCAACGTGTAAAAAGATGTTTTTTCCTCCCACTGACCATCACCGCAAAGCATAGATTTATAACGATGTTGAGACGTGACCACATGAACTCCTGCTCCCATTGAACCAACTTTTAAAAAAACAGTTGCGTATGAAATGTTTTATGGTCGTATTTCTACAAATAAGTTGTTCTTGAGTTCGTTTCCGACTGAGCTGGGGGTTTTTCTCTACTTTAATAAGTATAATATATTTAATTATAGTCTACTCTTCTCTTCTCTGCGTGCCTCTGACAGCGAGTGGGTGTGTGAGAGCAGCTGCAGTCGGGTACACCATCAACTCTTATTAGATCACTTCTCTCTCACACGCACACACACGCACAAACACAAACACACACACGGTAACATGCAGGCACTTCTGGACATCACACTGTTCTTGTGAACGCAGTGCAACGCGGGTACCAATAACACAGACTTTCCCCCACACAGTCGTATAAAACACACAGAGAAATAAGAGGCATGTTCACTGAAATATTAAACAGTTTCACAGAGGAACACATGTTGACACAGTACAGCGAGGGGTTTAATAGTAGAATAGAACAGAAGTGTCATGTAGAATTTTTTTTAAAGATCCAGACAGTTGGTCGACAGAAAATACTCAAAAACTATTTTGATAATTGCTTTATTGTTAAAACCATCTTTCAAGCAAAATAGACCAATTCTTTTCTCTGTTATATATTTATCGTAAATTAAAATTTCTTTAAGTTTTATGGGCTGTTGTGGGACAAACAAGTAATCTGAGGACATCGCATTCCTTTCTGGGAATTTCTGACAGGCCTATTAATTTATTTCCTGAACCTTTAATTGACTAAATTGGTTAATCTTTGAGTCATTAGTTGCAGCCCGAGCAGTATTTCCGACTCTCTTCCGATCGAAGTTATTCTACAGTACTTATAGTTTGCAAAAAATCACGAGAACGACTGAATTGTAGAGAATCTAACTGATCCACAATGTATAACCTGTCTATATTGAGAAATGCCACTTGGAACAAGCTTAAACAGGTCGGACATCTTCTATAAACACTTAATAATAAACCACAAATCCTATTACAAAGACGTTGTATTACTGCAGTGTATTACTTTTGTATTAGTCATCCCCAAACGCTGCTTACAAGCTCCAATGCAGAGAAAGTTGAGAGTGACGACATAACCACAGAAACTCACTACAACCAACAGAACTCCCACAGGAAGAGACCCTGGCATCGCTGGCAGAAGAGCCGTGGATCGCTCTCTCTGCTTACTCTGAGCAGCATGCGTGGGAATGAATTACAACATAATATATTTGAATACATTTTCTCTGACGGTCTGAATAAGTTGAATTATTTTGTCAGTGCTGGCAATTTAGAAATAATGTCGCTGATCATCCGCAGGGTCAATAGTTTGTGTGTGATCATTCTCTATGCGAGCAGCCGTGTTACGCACTCAGGTAGCGTCGCTCAACACTTCAAAAGATGTGGTGAAGATTCAGCAGCTGCACGGGCTATTTCTCGTCTACAGTCTCTTCAGAAACTCAGGTACAGCCAGTGAGTGTTTGCGTGGTTGTCGGTGGGTGGAGCCCGTTTTGGTCAAGCATGCAAAGCTGGGAAGTGGTCTAAGCCCTCGGTTCAAAAACCGCCCCTGTGGACTCCATAAAAGGGTCTGAAAAGTTGCTAAATCTAGCGTGAAAGTCGTGTTGAGTCGAGTGTATGAGACTGAGCCCTCAGTATAAGAGTACAAGACAAAGTAGGAAACAGTGAACAAGAAGTAGATTAGAGTTGTAGAGTAGAATAAATTAAAATAACGATTGTTTGTCAACAGTGAAAAAACTAATAACTCACTTTTAATTAACTCATAATGGCGGTTGTTACGCAAAAACATTTTAGATCTTATACCAAACTTATGTGTAAAAACTTTATGTTACATTTGTGTTGTGTGTGTGCATGTGTGTGTGTGTGTGTGTGTGTGTGTGTGTGTGTATCCGGTTGTGAGGCTGGATACAGGAAGCCTGACTCTTTCCCTCTGACCTTCCTCCCTCTATTTATAAGCGCGCTCTCTCTCTCTCAATAACATGAATGTCAATTCTACCCTCTCAGCTGTGTGCGCCATTTTTTCTATGAATTTTCTGCATCTTTACAAACGCATCGTGCAGTAAACAGTCAGAATTTTGCACTCATTTTCATAGTATAAACATAGGATAGTTTTTTTTCCATTTCGTGTGCATCGACACCTGTCAATCAAACCACACATCTGGAGAGCTGCTGCCGATTTAAGTATACAGTTCATGATTTTTGTCACTATTTCCTCAAAGCCTGCTCAGAATGAGATTTGAAATTAGTACGCACAACACGTCTTCCTTTCTCTCAATTCTGTTCGCTCCCAATCTGCCTTCCTGGCATGACAGGACAAAAAGAAAAAGGGGTACAAATCTATCCATCAATATTTCTTAAGGACGTCGGACCACACATGCAGATCTGATGCTGTCCTTCACTTGAGAAGGTGAAGGTTTGCTGTGTTTGCATGAGAAAGCGTGCCTGCCCTTCACTTCACTTCCACACTGGCCTACATTACTTCTCCTCTGGGGGTGGACGAGGAGGAGAGAGAGAAGAGAAGAGAAGAGAAGAGAAAGGAGGGGAAGTCAGATTAGAGAGAGAGGAGTGCGAAAAAGAGAGAGATTGGAGATGAGAGAGAAGACAAGAGGAGAGAGAGAGGAAGAGGGATAACTGTGAGAAAAGAGAGGGAGGGAGTGAAGGAGAGAGCATCTGTAGGCGGTCTTGGCTTTGCCCAAAGGCCTTGGCTTCTCTCCTCATCCTCCTCCTCATCATCATCATCGTCTCTCCTTCACACGTTCACTCTCCGCTGCTCTCTCTCCTTCTCCTCCTCACCCTCTTCCTCATCTGCCTCCCCGCTCACATCTTTCTCACCATTTTCTCGTCCTTTTTCCGTCTTCGCTCACTCTTCTGGGTCGAATTCAGATCAAATTCTAATGTATGCAATTGAAACAAAGCCAACGCTCTGAAGGAGGAAGGTATTTTCATAAATAAGGGAAGACTTGTGACCAATAAATTGCAAAAAAATACAAAAATGAACCACATCATGATGAGATCTGCCTTGATGATGACAATCAACTTTGAGTAACTGTCTCTTTAAGGCCAATCTGCTCTGATTGGTCAGCTCACACATGCCTGAGCCAGCGCCACCAATAACAACAAACTTCTCATGTGCCAAACTAGCTGCTCGGCATAAATCATGCAAATGTGTGACATGGTGATTGAGTGAATACTGACAAGGCGTTTCAGTGGGAGAGGGGAGCTTCTGTTGGAGCAGACTTTGACTTTTTTAACAAGGAAAAAGCTTTAGATCGCCTTTAATATAATATGGTTCAGTACGTCATTTCAAATCAACATTAATCTCTTCCAAAAACAAACATGCAATCAATTCCTTAAAAAGAATTTGAATAGGAGGCATAAAATAGGCATGAAAACATGAAAACCACGGTTTGCTTTTACAGCTCAAGACACTTTCGACTCTTCAAAGCAAACCTGTCGTCTATAAATTAACTTTATGTAGCACTAAATTCTTGTGGTGGAAAATGTATTGACTTGGGGGTAAATGGAGGACCACATTTACGGTTCTCTCACACCTCTAACAGCTGCACAGGAGGCTCCATAGCTCAGGGGTTAGAGCACTGGTCTTGTAAACCAGGGGTCGCGAGTTCAAATCTCGCTGGGGCCTTCAAACACTTTATTGAACTCTTCCCACAAGGATCGATATCTTGGTATATCTTATCTTGTTAGGAGTATAAAGTGCAGGACTGTGATTTCAGAATTGAATCACCTGTTACCTCTACACTACAAAAGCATTTTGGTTACGTTCGGTCTGAGTTGACTATTCGAGTGGAGAGGAGATCTTTACTAAAGACACTGTACAGTGAATGTGGACTTTCCTTAGTGCTGCCAGTGCAAAGAACAAATTAGTTGTTGCAAATTAATTGTTCAACACCTGCCAACACTCTCTTTCACAGGCTAATGTTGGCAGGTGTGGTATAAAAACATAGTTTCTAGGTGACCCTATATGAGGAGCCAAGGAGGATGACTAACAGTACTGGACAGCAGAAGAAAGTAAGAAATATTTTCATTATATTTATAATACTTCTCTCGTCTTTGCCTTCAGCTGCTGTATAATTTTTACACTTTCAGGCCCCTTAAAATATTGAAATTACACAATTTGACTTTCAGTTGAACTGGCTAATGGATTCAAGTGGTTTCAAGATGGGAACCACCTGTACAAAACACGGTTGAGCATACCAGGAAGACAACCTGTATGAAATAAGAATAAATTAATAATGAGCAAATAGTAACAGAATAATCTTTAAGAGCTGCTACTACGATAGATGCTAATTAAATTCAAATAAACATAAAATAACTAAACGAATACAATCATTTTCCTTTCTTCAAGATTCACATTTCTACTGTATTAGCAGATATTTTAGAGGCATGCACTCGTGCTCCACTACCAGATTTTCACTCTCTTTTTCTGTCTTTTTGTCCAGCAGAGTCAGCAAAGTATATTTTCCAGAACTCCCACTCAGAAAACCCACTCTGTTTCTATAAGTGGGAGAGAGAGAGTGAGAGTGAGAGAACTGTTAGTGTCTGTGAGCGGGCTACTAACAGTTATAGTGGTTGAGTGTCAACTCAACATGATACTGAAACACACACACACACACACACACACACACACAGATACAAAGAGTGATTTCCATCTTAATGGTTTCGAAAAAAGTGAGAGAAAAGGCATAAATTATTAATGAGAACTAATAAAAACAAAAGTGTATTTTCCAAGAAAGGCTTCAGCCAATTTTCCAAAACAGTCCAGTCGACTGATACGAATTTATTGCTGCAGAAAAGACAAAGAGAGTCGAAGTGAGGGCCTCCAAAAGTGTTAAAGCCCTGTAAACAATCCTGGCACGAAGAAGACCCACAGATATGTTGAAATGACATGTCCTTTCCAGAGGCAGACGACCTGAAACACGGCTGATGATCTCATATTATCCATTTATAATGAGCCGTAGGCTGTACGTGGTAACAACAACACGGGGATGTAATTGCCAGGTAATGTTCCAGTGGCAAGTTTGTCAATGCCTGCCCCACGGGAGACATTAGTGCCTGAAAAAACATACTGCATTCTGTAAATGAAGCGTCAATAACAACACGCGCACCCTCCATTTGATCTAATGTACTGCAAACTGGTGAGGAACAAGGAGAAGCTGAACACAAGAAGCAAAATGAACACTTTTATCACACGCTCCATCATCCAGCGTTCACACCTCTTCAAACACCATGACAGGACACTTACTGGATTTCTCACTTGTGATTCATTTGAATATTGGTGCAAAGCATGTCTGGAAATATGGGCTGTTTGTTTATAGACTGCATGTTTGGATGTTTGGTTAAAACCACTCAGACTTTAGATGATTTTTGAACACAAAAGCACTTCAGAAGGTGTGTTCAGATTGAGTGGGATGCAAGTTTTAGGCAGCCCAAATGCACACAATGCCGACGGAGAGACACAAGCTGATGCAAATGGATGTTAACAGATGCAAATTGAGAGTTATCTCTGGTTTATGACACTGCTTTGCGAGAAACAGGATCAGCAAGAACAGAGCTTGGAGAAAATCGAGAAACGGTTGGAGTTGATGTGACATTTTGAAATGAATAGTTACACGCACTGACATACATCACAGTAACCGGTTTCATTTCAGATTTGTTGAAACGTGCCAAAACTAGACGACGCACAAACGCCGACATCCACTGACACACAGACAGTCAAGCAACAGGTTAGAAATAAAAATCAAACACGTTTAAAATTAGGGTTGACCCAAATGCTTCGAAGCTTTGAGGCTTCTACCGTTGCCATGGTAATCAACATCCAAAGCGGGTATTGAAAGCAAGGAGGTGTTGCATCGGCTCCACCGAAAAAAGAGCCAAGAAGACTGACAACGAGAATGAGAAATGGAGCTCGTCTGTCGCGTTAACGTAGTCTCAAACCTGCACGCGTGACACAGCGAGGGAGCATTTCTACTCTCCCAGCGCCGAGTTGTGCTGGATGTTAGCTGAACTCTCCGTGTTCGCATCTGCTCAATAGTCACTCGCATTTTTATAAACTTGATCGGCGGGAAGTGACAATCCAAAAAACTCATGCTACGATATTTTTCACGTTATTTAAAGAAAAAAGATGAACTAAAAAATGTCCTTTAATAATAAATGTGATGTGTATTGCATTTATCATTTGTATACAGTTTGTCTTTAACTGAGATATTTTTGCTTTCCTTCAATAGTGAAATAAAAGTAGCCAGCCACGACAACAATAGTAGCCATTGTACTATGTACACAACAATACAGCAGCCAGTCGCAGTTACTTCCTCCCTCTCTTTGTACAGCGGGACAAGAGACACACTTATAGTACAAAACAGCGCCGAGGAATAAGGCATTTTTTATTGCAATCGCTACATCATATTATTTAGACTTGACAGACGAGGACAGTCCTCCAAAACGAGTAACTGATGAGTCTCACGCAGTTTTCCGCTCACTGATACTGTTCTGTGTGCACGTATCATAAAAAAATATGCATGCCTGGTTTTTATATGTGCAGGTTTTGACACCGACTAAATACCATAGAGGAGCGTTTTAAACCTAATGCACTAGAAAACTGATTTGGTGACCAATTACCATGGCAACGGCCGAAGCTCAGAGGCACTGTGGGTCAGCCCTGGATAATACAGTATGTATATTCTACTCTACAATCAGTTAAGACATGTCATGAACCGCAGCCAGAACACAGGAGTGATACTACCCTCTCCTCCTCACCCATGCTCTCTTTCTCTCCCTCACATCTTCCTCTGACACCTACATAATTACAGTCTGTCAGTGTGTGTGTGTGTGTGTCTGTGTGTGTCCATGTGTGTGTGAGAGCGAGCATGTAATGTGGGGGAGGCATCAGAGTCACGCTGTGCATCTGGATCTGACCTTTACTGCTTAGAATAGACACATACACACACAAACACACACAGAAAATACTGCAGAGAAAATGAAGAGCAGATAAAGATGGAAGGGTGAAAAGATAAAAAGCGGAGGATAGAAAAGAGACAGAAAGAGACAAACAGATATGGTTTGGGACATGACAGATGCAAATACAGAAAAAATAGAAGTTAAACTGGGGAAAAAAAAGCGAATAATTACTAAAACGTGTAAATACAAATCTTAAATCTTTACTGTAAAACAAAGTGAGCGAGCGATGAAACGAGGTGAGTGTGCTGTCTCTAACATCAGGCTACAGCTGCCTAGTAAAATTAATTATTTACTAATGACTCTCATCTGACCTGAGCAATTAGTGCACACACACACACACACACACACACACACAGAAAGAGAGAGCGAGATAAAGATGCTGTCTCACTAATTATAGCGTGTCTCTGCAGCTGAGGTCTGCCAGGTCGTGTGTGTGTGTGTGTGTGTGTGTGTGTGACTGTGTGTTTTAATGTGTGTGTGTGGGCGAGCCAGTGTGTGAGTGTGAGTACATCGGTTTGAGTCAGGGACGAAATGCAAAACAGCGAAAGAAACTCTTAACTGAGGAGGAGGAGGGAAAACTTAAAAAAATCAGATACATGTTGATGTATATAGCGGCATTTTGATATGTGTGTTTGTGCGTGTGTGTGTGTTTGAGTTTGAGCGTGAACTCATCTAACTGAGCGCTCGGTAATCCTACCTGCATAGACACACGTAAACACACACAACAGACACACACAGACACAAAGAGACACTTCCAAAAGGCCGGGGTTAATCCCTGCAGCACATACGTGTTTACAATAACGGCAGAGTACATGTGTGTGCATATTAATAGGAATCTATAAATAGGAAGGGATGCAGATGTGCTGTACAGCAACTGAAAGATGGAACATTATAGCGCGATCTGAAACCCAAATCTCTCCTCTCTGTGAAGTGGAGCTGACGGAGCAGCTGGCTGCGAGCTCCAGCAAATTAGTCAACCATTTGGCCTCAGAGCTACAGATCTCTCTCATCCATCAAAAATGCATTTTAAATATGATTACACCGGACAATACTGTGATGGGGATGAATCAAATAAATAATAGCCCCTTTGTGTCGGGCTCTTAGCTGAGAAATCCATCTGGCAGAAGAGCTCAAAAAAAGAAATCGGAGAGTAAAAAACAGGTGGAAATTGTGAGGTAGATCATGGTAGGTAATTAAATTGTGGAGGCATGTTAAAGATGTTATTTCCTACTGTTACCTAGATACTGGGTAAAAAAAAAATCTCCTCTGCACTTCAAAAAAAAAAAGAAATTGGTGTTTCGTGTTTAAAAGATCTACTCCAGGATTCGTGACGCTGACAGAAAGTGGAAAAAAAGCTTCAATCTCTCTCAGGAGAAGACAAAAAAAAAGCAAACTAGAAGTGATGATTGTCCCTTCAGAGCAAAGTTACAGAGGCTGGAGAATTGTCCACCTGATTGTGGTGGAAAAAATCTGCCATTTTCTATTTACGCTCATGTTGCAGCATTCTCCTAAATAACTGAAGTAGATTTATGGTTTCAAAAATGTAAAACAGCCACGGAAAAAAACATAAAATGGCTGCACACTGGTTTTCCAGCATGATCCAAATCTCTGGAAACCCAAATTACATCTCAAAGTCCAAATTAATTTAAAGACACGTGTTGACATGTGCATCCACTTCAGATGAGGTGCGTGCTAATGTTTGTACCTTAGCAGCTACAGATCTCCGCTTTAAAAGGGACATTTTATGTTTTTATTGATTTGTTGTTTACATTTTAAAACGTGTCCTCGCCCACTTCAGTTGTTAAGGAGTACGTAATCACATCATTCTCATTTTTGGGTGAACACATCCTTTAAACTTACACTGAGTACTTAACATTTTTGGTATGGCAAAGGCAATTAAGTATAATTGTATAAACAACATGCTAGATTAGGGCTGCAACTAATGATTAATGTCAGTCAATTAACCTGCTATATATTTCCCAGAATCCAAATATATTCAATTTACTGTCAAGATTGAGAAAAGCAACAAGTCTTCACCAAACACAAGCTGGAATTACGCAAACTATTATACTTTTTTAATCAAAATAGAGTATTGGACTCTTCCTTGCAGCTCCATGATGAATGTTTATCATATGCAGATTACATGTCTGTATAATAGAGGGTATTTCATGCGTTTTAATCACTAAAAGTTAGCTCTGATATCATATTTTGCTTTTATATCTTCCACCTCTCTACCGAGAGGCTTCTTCAAATCGAACCAGCTGGAGGGGAGCTGCAGGCTTTTAAACTCTGTCTCCCGCCCAGTTAGTTATAAATGAAGAAGCCTCTAAGATCAGAGGTGAGACGTCTTCAACAAACTGAAACACGTCCAGTTGCCTGCGATACAGCACTCAGAATTACCGTGACCTGGATGACCAAGAACCTTCATCAACATTTTATCTTTTTTAATGTTTCCCCGCTGTATATCCTGCGACACGAATGCATGTAAATGCGCTGCCATTAAACCGAGCTTGACCCGATACGAGAGTGAGACAGACAGAAAGCAAAGTGTTAGAGTTTCAGCGGCAGTGATGGAGTCAGTGACACCTCAGCAGTCAGCTCCACAGGTTCATTATCGGCTCGAACGAGACAGATGGGCCTGTTGGAAGAGAGAGAGGAGGTGCTACTGTTCAAGTGCAAACCAGGAAAACACGGCTGCTGCTCTCTCCGGAGGAGAGTGCTGTGGTGTGTTTTAAAACACAGAGTGGAACGGTTTCTTTTATAGGCACTCTGTTTAGTTCTCTTATTACAATCCACCTGTGTGTCCTTCCCATGTCCGCTTGTATTTATGCATGCCATTATTCCTCTACTGTAAATATTGTAGATGTACTTAAGTATGCAAGAACAAGAGCAAGCTAAAGGCAGATCGAAACGCCATCCATCCACACATCCGTTAATCTAATCTAGGCTAATCATGGCAGTCCAGACGTCCTTCTCCCCAGGGGGTCTCCTACTGGTTGGATGTAGCCGGAAAACCTCCAATGGAAGGTGACCAGAAAGCTTCCAATAAATAAGACCTCAACTGCCTCCCTGTGACATGAAGGAGCCCCTACTCAAAGCTTAAATCACTGCAAAGTCCTGTTTCTTTATCTTTTGTATAGCCAATTCTCAGGGTTCTTGTGATTCTCCCTCTCCGCCTAGATATCGACAAGACTTGCAACAACCTTCAACCAACTATAAAAAGAGATTAAAAGAGGTCATTACTGTAGCTAACCCGTCGCCCACACAACCAGCCAGGCAACACAGTCCGGAGGCACACGAACCAGAGAGTGATACTGTATTTTATTAGCATCAATGCCATTATCAGTTCTGCTTTTTGATCAGATTCATTATCAATTCCTCAACTGAATTCTGATCAGTGTTATATATGGAAAAAAGTAGGCCCACATAGATTTTCATCCGTGCAATTCAAGCTGTAGCAACAATCTGTCTGTCATCATCTAAAATGGAGGGAAGAAGAAAATACTTGTACAATATTAGTTTTCATTTAGGTTTTCTGTGGCCCTATTTCAGACAAGTATTACCAGGTGCAACAATCCGTATTTTAGTCATATTCTCTAACATTTCCTGGATATGATGTCAAGGCTCCATGTAACATCAACTTTCAGAAGAAGTCTGTTCTTCAGCACACATTATCAATATTGTTTTGAGTAGTTTTACCCATTTTCTACATGTGTTACAAGCATAAATATACACGAGAAGCTCATTTAGATGAAATAAACGCTGCTGTACATGAATATGGCAACCGTTGGCTGCTCCTGACCTTCTATGTCTTCACTTTTAAACTTCAATATAGCCGATCTAACAGCACAACTGTCAGATCGCTATTAGTAGTTTTCTTAGAAGATAACAGATGTATAAGACATACAACCCCAAATCACCCACATACCAATTTGAATTCAGACTTTGTGGCACTTGGGAAAAAAACTACTTCTGACAGAAGCACTGGGACGCTTTCAGGAAGTCGGGAATACCAACTCGGAAATACCGACTGTCAACTTGAAATGGAACGCACCATAATATTATCACAGGACCTCTGTGTCCGGCAAAATATGGCAGGTAATATGTGGTGGAATCTTAACTTTACAGATAACAAACATGGCAGATTACGGACATGGTAGATTGGCACAAATTAAAATACATTGGGACGTTGTCAAGATGGCTTCTAAGTGGCGAGACTTGCCAAAAAAAAGACCATGGATTAAACCAAAGACCCCCAGCTAGCAGACTATCTCACCAACAGCAATCAATCCAGTCCTTTCACTCAATCAGTCAATCATTCAGTCCGATCCATCCACATCATTTACACACAGTTGCATCACACTGTTACACACATTAACACGCTGTTTTACTGCGAATAAAGACAAAAATCTAATCAGTAACACCTTTCAAAACAACTCAACAGATCAAAGCAAGACCTTCGCTGTTACTGTCAACTTCACCTAAGTCATGTTTTATACAGCAGCAAGTCAGTGTCAGTCATAAATATTACAACCCAGCAGGTACCGAACGAACGTGCTGTCTCATTTTCTTCTTATGTTTTCATCAGGATTTAGTGAAGGGGAATTTACTTTCAGCTTATGAATGAATAAAGAACTGTAACTGTTGACTCATGAGTCTAAAATTATCACAATAAAGCATTTCAAAAACACTCTCTGTGTCTTTTTCAGGCAGTATAAACCTCTAAAATGAGTGTGTCCCCTGCAGAAGGTTCAACACATGCCGTTTTGTTGAACCTAGACAAAATTTACAGCTCATCCCTGCGCTGTGCCTCTTTCCTTTACATCAGAGGAATGTTAACATACACTTAGGGTATATAAAGTGACAGTGGGGAGTGTGTTCTGTCTCCTACCCTAAATCACGACAGGTCTTTGTTAATTTAGCTGCCATGCTGTCGTCTTTTTGGTCATCACCCTGTTTTATCAGGTAATTTCTGAAGACATAGAGGAGACGTTACTGACAGACGGGTCAGAAAAAGTTAATTTAGACACTGATCACAGTGAGATGACCTTTAACAAAAAGTCTTACTGATATACAACATTTCAAGTGTTTGATGGAGAAGGAAGTAATTGACTAATCTTCAACACGTCAAGGTTTCTCTTCACTTCTCTTTTCTCGTCTGTTTCGCCTCTTGCCCCCTTTTTTTTCATTTCCAAGCAGGAAAAGCCTCTTACAGCCAGCCAGACGACTAATAAGGAGCGGTTCCTGTCAGCCAATCCCCCATAATACCTCAGCACAGTGCATTATGGGCAAAATAACCCCCGACACACACACACACACACATGCAGACACTCTCAAACACTCCTAAAAAAGGCCAGGAAAGGAGAGAGAGAGCGAGCTCAGAAATCTCACTACAGTTCCTAAGACAGACATCATCGTTCCTCTTCTTCTGAGCAGAAAATGAGTGATAATACGCATACGTTTACACAAACACACCACCAGCCAACTGGAACTGTTATACAGAGACAGTGGGGAGGGATGTACCGACATCTCTGTCTGTCTATATGTGTGAGCAAAGGAAGACAGAAGAGAGAGGGTGTTAGTGTGTCCAAGGGGCTGAGAAAGCCACCACATCATGATCAACACATGCGTACACTCACACTAACATACAGACACACATCATTCAACATGTCTGACTGAGGCAGGAAGAGATACACTGACTCCCAACACTATCACAGCATCCGTCCTGTAGGAAATGTTTATGTTTATTCTGACCTCACCTTCAACCTGAGTGTCACTCTGTCATCATGTATAGAACATGTTTGAAAAGACCTGTGAGCAATAAAGAAGGTTAAGGGCTGAGAAATACATTGATTTTATATCAGTAAAGTGATATAATACTGCTAACACAATGCAAACATTTTCTTACTGCTGCAGCTTAACATTATAACCCAAGCTGACTTTTATTCTGAAGTAGGCGGAGATTAACATTTACAGCTAGCGTTTATCAAAAAATGCGACTACAGAACAAAAGAAAAACTGTTATTTCCGGCATTTGTTGACAACCACTCAGTTTGAAATATGTTAGGGAGTATTTATATTCAGTCTATGGGAGTAATGGAACAAGAATGAGCTGTTAGATGAAGAGCTGCAGGCAACACACCTCCAACTTCTCAGCGAGGTAACCAACTCCTTTTAAATCCAGGACATCCAATCCTCACATCAACTCTCCTCACTCCCCTGATGTTATAATTGAAATGTGACATCTGCTGCTTGGTGCTGATTCTCTGCTGCTGCACAAAGCAGGTGAGTTTAACTGTAGTGTCCATTGTCCAACTAATTATTGATTGAAGAGCGAATTAACGGCGGGGGTGGCGGGCAAACAATGCAATGAGTGTATGCCTAAACATCGAGTAACATTAACATTGCAGCTCTATATACCAGTTGTCACAGAAGATGAACTAGCGATATCTGGCATTAACAAGACCGTTGATAAAAAGCCAACTGCGGCTTAAAATAGCAGCACTTGACCATGTCTCTTGAATTATCCATACTTCCACCCAGCTCATCTCTCCTCCTCCTAATTCTCCTCCTCCTGATGGGAAAAGAGTATCATAAATATGCATGCATATCTGTTCATCCATTTGGAGGATGAGAGAGCGAAATTGTGTCAGTAAGCCTTGTATTTCATCAACAATCGGTGCTCTGATCGTCTGCTTAAAAAATTCATGAGTGTCTTTAATCTGCCTGGACTCTGAGCCAAGCGTTCCACTGAATTTAACACAAACTGCGCTACAAAAAACGACTCATACAATGTTTGTATAAAACATAAGAGAGCAGCTCTTTCTCCTACTGAGCATACAGGTGTATTCAGGTGAAGCTCTCCTCTCTCATTGGTTTTATTGATTAAATCCACTCTAGCTCTGACGGGAAAAGGAGAAAAAAACAAACACAAGGTAAAGAGCCCTTTGTGCTAGTTCAGAACAAGTATTTCATCCTGTAGTTGTTGCAAAGGGATTGAATTATTTAATCAGTCACAGACTACATAAAAGGAGCGTAACGAGATGAAGCATCGGGGGATTAGTATTATTCCAATTCAGTCTACAAGTGTGACATGTGTGCACCAAATTTCATAACAATCTATTCAGTAGTCATGAAGAGATTTCACACGAAACTGCAAATGTGAACCTCATAGTGTCACAATCACTGTATATACACACAATACATAAGAACAGCTAAAACTAATTGGGGCATTTTGTATTTATTCACATTCTGCAGCCGTTTTTCTGTTGACAAAACCAAGTATTTTTAGCGAGATGTAACAAGATTTTGCAAACGTTTGTCTGGTGACCAAACTGGGTATTTTTAGCGAGATGACAGGAAATCTTTGCAGACATTTTTCTTTTTTTTTTTATATGAGACATCCGCACATTTTGCAGCCATTTTTCTGGTTGCCAAACCAGGTATTTTTAGCCGGACATCAGGAGGATTTGTGGCCATTTTTTCTAGCGTCAAAACTGGGTATTTGTGGCGAGATTTTGCAGTTGTTTCCTGGTGACAAAACCAGGCATTTTTAGCAAGATTTACGGACATCATGTAACAAAACAGGGTATTTTTTCGCAAGATGTAGGGAAATTTTGTAGCTAACTTCCTGGAACAACCAGGCTTTCTTAGCGAGATGTTCGGACATTTTGCAGCCATTTTTCTTGCGAGCAAAAACAAGTATTTTAGCGAGACTTTGGAACATATTGCAGCAATTTTTCTGACGACATAACCAGGCATATTGAGCAAGACCATGTTCTTTTACAAAAACCCTGACCAAGTTGTCTTTGTGCTAAAACCTGACCGGATCTTAACCACAGCATCCTCTCCTCCCTTTCCTGTCCATCTTTAGATGCTTTATCGAACAACAAAGGCAGAAGAAAACTTTTTAAAAATTAATGTATCCAACAAAAATGTATCCAACAGCTGTTTAGATGTCAGTCTAAAACAAGACAGCACCAATAGTGTGGCTAAAAATAGAGAAGCCAAGTTAGTGAACCAAATATTAATGACCTGTGCACCATGAACCCATTTGAACATGTGGCGTGACAGATGTGACTGTGAAATTTCAACGTTGGCCTCCTGTTACACCGCACCCTCTTCCCTTATCCCCTATCAGTGACGTCTTTAAAAGATAAAATGCTCAACACTTGTCAAAATCTGATTCATACCAGACACTTCAAAGAAAAACCTGATACATCTTTTCTTTGTACCAAGAGATTAAAAAGATTATATGTGAGTACTCCCTGCTGTTCCATAATTCAAACTGTAACTGTTCTGAACCAGTAAATATGTTGAATGCCGTCCCCTGTTGTGTATAATGATTATTTTCTTCTGTTTTGGCCTTTCAAAGTTAATTTCCCAGGGGAGCAGCCAACGCTGTTGTGCTGCACTGTGACATATTGCTCGATTACTGTCAGCAGCATGGCATTACAGAGGTTGCTAAATCTGAAACATCTCGTTCTTTCAGGCTGTTGACCCGTGTATATTGTTTATATAAAAGAACTTAGGACTCGTATCACAAGGTTAAAAATTCATGAATGCCTTTAAGTGCCCCGAGGTAAGTAAGCCTATGAAATCTGATACGGGGTTTACTACAAATCTCAACTCCAACATTCCTCTCTACCAGAAACTTGGAAGCGCAAATGTTTTATGGAAAAAGAAAGAAAACTAAATATGTTCTAAAGTCATGAGCAGCATGTGATTATGAGAGTTGTTTTCTTTAATCAATCCTAATTTATGTGGCACCTTTCAAGCTAAATTAAAATGAAATCCAACATGCTTTTTCCAAGTTATAAAAAGAAGCTAGACGCTGGAAGCTACCATGCTGGCTAAGGCTAACAAGCTATCTGTGTTCACAGATAAAGATTAGCGAAACAAACACACCGCGCGCTCTCGACTCCCGGTGTTTATTCCTCCGCCGCCACTTGAACGCACCATCACCTTGAACAAAATGTGAGATTTTTCTGGGTTTGAACATTGTTTGAAACATTAGGGAGGTAGACTTGAGAAATCTCTTCTGGTGGATTGGGTTCATCTCCGTGCTCAGCCTCAATAAGCAGCAGCTGTGGCTTTAATTGTTAAAAATATATCAGGGACCTTAAATGCCTCCTTCTAACGCCGGGAGACAATCTTTGAAGTCACACAAGTTATCAGGCTGGTTTTATTTTTAGACCGAGTTAACTTTTTATTGCCTCACCTCGTGTATCAGTTCCCCATTGGGCGTTACAGTAATCGTCTTATAATCAGCGTCAATCTGTCACTGTTGTCTTGTCATCATTTTTACTTCCTCCGTGTTTGTCCTCCTCCTTGTGACACAACTATGACTTTGTCTGGAACGTTTTTTTCCCTTTCATCCCTCCCTCTGTTCCCCCTCTCCCCTCTGTGTTTTGTTCCTAATTGAAGGCTGAAAAGAGAGTTTTATATTCTGGCAGCATCAAATGATGAAAGGCCTTTGATCACTGTTTACCCCTGCAGGTGGTGCACAGCGGTAGCAACATGAGATACATCTATATCTTTTTATGTTGTTTCCCCCTCTTCTTGTTTTTCATACGACTCTGCAGTATTTCTTCCCCGTCCCTGCTGTATATTGTCTCATGGCCTACGAAGACATGAAACACAAAGTAAATTGGACTGTGGTATGACAAGCACTTATTGTGATCTGTTGTTTGTGAAGTGGGCTGTAAATAGTGGAGGGATAATGTTACAACATCCTGTCCTGTGGCAGTTTGTTTCTGCACCATTTCCCACGAAGGCGGTGGTGAAATCTGCTCACATGATCAGCTGGGTGATGAAACAAAGAGTTTGTTTCTTTGTATTTTCTCCCTCTTTGGCAAAAGAGTATTTTTACCAGCAGAGTCAGGGTCGGGGGCAGCGACTCGGTTTGCCAGGTGGAGGCTCCAGAAGAGGTTCAGGTAGTCATTAAAGTCCGAATGTTGACAGCGACTATATTTCATGGGATCAAAGAAAAAAGCCAGTTGTGTTGTTTGAAAGCGAGACAAATCAATCTTTGTGCAGACAAACAAAAACCCAACAATAGGAAACAGCAGCTCGCCACACCTTAAAGTGAATCTAGCTTCTACCAGTCTGGTTGGGGAAATCACAGAAGCTATTAAAGTGCTTGTATTTATTATTCAGCAACAGCGTGCAGTCTCACAATAACAACCAGCGGCAGAGCTCAGCTGAAGGCTTCGGTTTTCACTTCATTATATTTCGAGCTTCTCCTGGTTCTGTACCGGCTTTAAGGCAGGGCCATAATTTAATATTGTTCAACTTGTAATGTGATTACATGGTCACGCATTGTTACCTTTAAACAAAAGCCTGCTGTCAAAGTTCATGATTCCATGCAACCTTAAAAAAAAAGGATGACAAATCCAATTAGTGGGGTTTTTGTTTTACATGTCAAATGAGTTTTGCTACTTGTATTAAAGTTTAACTTGTGTATTCTATTTTGCATTGTGAAATATTGTTTAAAGATAATCAAACTAATATCATGATTTATTTATTTAGTGTTGCATCTGCAACAGGCCTTTTTTTTTTTACTGCAGATGCTTTATTTTTGGTGAAGAGCATTTGTGTTATAAATCAAATCAAATCGTTACCTTAAGATTGATTTGGAGAACAGTGAAAACTCTAATAATGGATATACAATTAGAAAAGACAGCCTCTACACTTTACAGATCAAAATGTACTGACATAAATCAGTCCTCATTATTGATTTGCAAATAGGGCTGAAATGATGGATCAATTAACCAATCAGCTAATGGACTTCAGATGCATGTTCAACTGTTCTGTGCTTGTCACAACAAAGTGAACATTTGGAGTGTTTAGACTGTTATTGGACAAAATAAACAATCTGTAGGCTTCACATTGGGCTCAAGCCATTAATTGGTTAAAGAAATGCTCCATAACAAATTGCAGTTGCAGTCCGTGCCCATAATTGCCCGACACACCCAGAGACATTAAAATATAGTTACCACACAGTACAAACAGTATATGGCAAAATCCAATATATATTTCACCATATCTAACTAATTACAGCCCAGCCGCAGCACTAAGTGGCACTGAATATTTTATATGTTTATCTCATTACAGCCATCAGTCATTTGGGACATTAGTAATAACGTATTCCAGTAAGGCTGAAAACATTACATACATCTAGATATTGTTTATAAGTGCATTAAAACTTTTGGGTGGACTGTTTGATTCTGACTTCGGAGAATAAAGGCTGTGACGTACACATGCGCTCTAGTCTTTTATGAGCTCCAGACTGCAGTTGACTAAACTATCTTGACAGCTGGACAATCCAAAAAACATTCAGATGAACTGCTGACCACCAGATAGGCAGGAAGGGCCGCGAAAAACAACTTCCTGACTCACTTACAGATTGAGTGACCAGCTGGTTGACTGACTGGCTAATTGAAGCAATGTCTTACAGACTAACTGGCATGCTGACTAACTGGCTGGTGTCATACACACACACACACACACACACACACAGAGAGCGACTGTCTTTCTGACGAAGGGAAGACGGTCATGCAGGCAGACAGCTAAGAATAGATAAAAGGAGGGACAGTTGGAAAGCACACACACACTCACAAAGTGTGACGAATGTCTGGCAGATATGTTACACGTGCCTTACGCTGCCATAAACACATTATACCACAACGCAGCGCACAAAAGCACACACACACTGGCTTTGATGTCCGACGGCATCATTTCTCAGCTCTTTCATATTGCCACATATGGTAATTCTCTTCTTGGCACTGGCCACTTCAAAGCTATGTAAACTACCTTCTTACAAATCATCTCTCCTGACCGGCTAATGCCATTCCCTCCACATGGCTGAGTCCGTGAAGAGGAAAATTCACAGATTATACATAGTTTCATCCAACGAGGTCAAAGGTCAGAACAACACCGAGACCAAAGATGTAACTGATGCTCCTGCGTGTCCCTGTGATTGTTTTGTATGGAAGAGAAGTGCTAGAAAATGACACAGGGAGATTTCTGGCGTGATTGAAGGTACCAGACTGCATTCATCCTAACATACAATTAACAGACTGCGCAGGATTAAAAATACAGTAAAGACAAATCTCCACTGAAGTCCAGAATACAGTCGGTTCTCCCATGAGCGTTTGGGTAAATTCACCATAGACGGACACCACAATGCACTGTTGTGGATGAGAACGGTCGCAGTTACATGAGCCAAATGTTCTTTCCAAATGAAATTAATCCAACTGGGGACTCCACTGAAGCCGTTTACAGAACACGAGCGCTGACTAAAATGACTGGAAGCAGAGGGTGACATGGGTGGAAAATATTCTCCCAATCTTTCCCTCTCACTACATTTTTCTTCTTATCCAAAGAGCAGATTTCCTGACATAATGATCCTGTCACTCTTACTCCCCGTCACATTTCAATCAAACATATATAGAGAGAGATAAATAGTTAGTTGCTCTGATCCGACCTGATTGTGTCGATCAGACTGAATCCTCGTGACAATGCGCCATAGTTTTTAATCAAGGTATTAAATTACATCAATAAGTTATTTACAAGGAAAATTATCCAATTTAAGTGCCTCCATTTAAATTCTGGGTTTATCTGAGCTGTAGTGATGCATTTTGGTTTGTATTTAGAATAGGCTACAACATTTTGAGAGCTGTTTTGACACAACACATCTTTACGACGTACTATTTTATTATGTAGTAAAATACATGTCAGAAATCAGATAAAGATTATAACTCAATTTTAACTGAACTGTTACTGCGTTGCGTTTAGCTGCATTAAAGAGAGACAGCTAGCCGGCCCGTCTGTTTGTATAACACAGGATGAAGACGGCGCTGAGATGACTCAGTAGGTGTTATTTATGAGATATGAAAGCACCAACAATGCTTTTATTTTATGTGATGCAAATACTTTAAAATAACAACCATGAAACTAGAATTACTGCCTCATGGTTGAATGCCTTCAAGCTCCAGTCAAGATGCTGTTCCTGAGTTATAATGTTGAATAAGACCAAAAGAACAGAACATTTTATCACAGTAAAGTTGACTTTTGAGACAAATCATTTGGTGCCAAATTTGAAGAACTTCACTCAATGTGTTTCTGAGATATCACAGACAATATAAAGTGTGTTAATTAAGATTCAGATGTGCAGCTTCTCCTCATATAACTCCTTGCAATACAGCAAATACAAATGCATTTCCCAAACTGTTGAACTACTCCTTTAAGGACAGGAAACATGAGTAGCTTGGGATGCGTTACAGTTAACTGGAGGTGTGGTTTGCTGCTCGATTGCACACATTCATACAGGTGCAACCGCTGTAACAAGTCAGCTGTAACCCGACACACAGAGCACCTTTAGATGCATTAGATAATGACCAAAACAAGTTTTGTTTTGCAGAGCATCAAGCATCAAATAACTATTGATTCACACACACACAGAGTGACCATCATACAGGCAGAACTGAGTCAATATGTCCAAAGTATGCCTAACAATGTCCCCACATTTAAAATGTGACCATTTTACAAACATTCACTGATTCCAGTCAGTGTCTGTCACAATAAACTAGCAGATTTGAGTGCATCTGTATCTGATAAGTGATCAGTGCACCTCTAAACATCAAATGTCCTGCAGAGTACATGAATTAGAGAAGGGTTTTGACGTGCACAATGTCCCAAATTCAACCCTTCATCAGGTTACCGCTTTTTTTTTTGTGACTGAGGCAACAGATTTATCAGATTTACCAGAATAAACTACTGCTGCAGTCATAAAATCAGAGAGGCCAGCTGTGGCACTCCCCCGAAGAACAATCTCCTGGAAACCTCACTTAACCAGGAATGGCTTCCCCGGGGAAAACACCCTGAGGAAGAAAGCCTCTGTAAATGATGATACAATAAAAGTGAAGGAGTGGTGTGTTTTCCTGGGTAATGCATTTTGCTTACTCAACTGAGTGTTTACAGACTAAAGGTCTTCAAAAAGTGGAAAATAGTCAACAGGACAAATTATCATCTATCAGATGGATTATAATAGGATTATAAAACACCATCTCTTTTTCAAATCGGATGAATTTCCTCCCATATGGCCAGTTTATTGTCTTTTAATGTGTTTGCATGACGCATCTGTAATGTAATTCGGATGTTACTTGCTGGTGGAATAAAAGCTAATGTGAGTCTTGTTTAACTTCTAATAGAATGTATTGAATAAAGCAGCCCAGTTGCCAGGATAAAATGTTAACATTTTTGCAAACCACTGATTTGTGTTATATCATGTTAATATTACATATTTATGACCTGACTTTCATGTCTGCAGGTGGAGGAGAGGGTGGTGCAGTTACAGACAAGGGGCCATATTTTTGACAAGGGACCACAGTGTTGTAATTGAAGCGTGAAACCACTGGATATTTCTAAGGAAACCATGGGACAATCTCCAGCTGTGTTTCTAACAAGACTTCAGGACATTTAACAGTCATATTTGCGACAAGGCAAAACAGATAATATTGATTAGAAGTCGGAACAATCTCTAGCCATGTTTGTGGCAACGAAAACAGATGTTTTTAGTGAGACCTCTGGACAATTTCCAGCCAAAAACATTATTTTTGACAAGAAATCAGGACATCTCAAGCTGAGTTCGTGGCAACAAAACTGTGTTTTTATGACGAGAAATCGGAAAACATCTAAAGCAGTGTTTTTGGCAACAGGAAAAGGATGTTGGACTAGAAGTCACGACGTCTCCAGCCATGTTTGTGGCGACAAATCAGACTGTTCTTAACAAGACCTCAAGACAATTTCAAGCTGTGTTTGTGACGACAAAAGACTATTATATAGGTATATATGTTTCATGTTTGTGGCAACAAATTAGGTTTTTTTATATGAGATTCAGAACATCTCTGGTCGTGACAGTGGCACCAATATTGAACCATGTCATAAGCACAGAGTTGCTGCAAAAAATAGGAAATTGAACCTCAAGAGGTTGCAGCATAAAGAAACGTCAAGTTTCAACACATCCATGGTTTACAGAAGGTACACTGCCAACGTGTATTTTGGCGAGTGGGTTGAATTTAGTTTCAGGTTTACAGATGCATGACCTCATCGCCATGTTACAGTTCCAATGTGTTGATTCTGGATGATAACTTTCACGTTTGCTTTGCTTGTCACAGTGTCCCAAATCAGACACAAACGAGCTAAAATGATTGATTTGACCTCCATTTCCAGTAAAGGTTGACACACACACACACACACACACACACACACACACACAGAGCACAAGCAGAGAAAAAAAAAATGACAGACACTTGCATAGATGCATGCCACGCATTCCTGACAGTGACATTTGACAACCAAAAACTGCTGTGTGACTGTGTGAGTGTGTTGTGTGTTGTGTTTGGTCCCTGGCCAGTTTTCACTATCAACAGCAGCTGCCAGTCGCACCGGGGTGTCAGGCTGCTGCTGGCATTCACACACACACACACACACACACACACACACACACACACACACACAGCCTCAAAATCAATACTGTTTCTACCCCTAACCCCCTTCACATGCTCCAACACCACAGGCAGATGCACACACACACACACACACACACTCACGCATTGTTGATGTACATGATAAACTGCTTTGATCCAGCAGTAACATGAGTTAAACTGCTATTGCTCATGTGTGTGTGTGCGTGTGTGTGTGTGTGTCAATGCGATGTCGAGGCTGTTAACAACATAATGGTGACCATAACGTGGCTAGCCTGGACGAGGCTACCACAGCATGATGTGTATTTGTGAGAATTTGGCTTTCAAATGAGCAAAATAGGCTCTAATGTAATCCCCCAGTCCCTGCTGTGTTTGTGGTTATAAGCTCTGGCTAGCTAACATTTCAATTCTTACAATAGCATTAGCTTGAAAAATAGAAAATACACATGAATACACAGGCAGACGAGACCCAACACATCCTCCCCCTGACCAGTATCCTGTCCCAGCATCCTCCCAGCTCCCCCACTCACCGATACGAGGTCTGTTTTCTGAACGCCAGTCCTCTTAATTTCTCCTCCAGTGTCTCTTGCTCCATGTCGGGCAGACTGCTGAACGTGTCGCTGCAGCAGCCCACGGCAGCCTCCTCCGAGCCGGCTCCGGACTCCGAGTCTCCCCCGTCCGCTCCCAGAGAGGCCAGGCGTCCGCTGAAGCCCCCCGTCGCTGGGCTGGTTCGGTCTTTCATTTGGGGGTCCATGCTGGTCAGTCCACGCTATCCGCGCTGGACCCCCGTCTCTCCCGGCTTGTGAGGAGGCACGGACGCCGGTGGTGGAGAAGGAGAGTGGGGGTAAATAACGGGACGCTAACGCTGTCAGCGGCTCGACCGTCGGGATTTCTGACCGTTGACTGCCTTTATATACTGCAGCCAGGTACGGCAGCACGCGCAGCCGCCTGGACAACAGACCGAACTGCACTCACGAGCCCTTAATGACCAACAGCAAGCGAGTACGTCAAGCTGCCGACGTCAGCCAGGAAGTGGAGCGTCTCAGCCTTCACAATAAAAGCTAGACGTTTCACACATTTTCACACAATTATTTAATTATTTGTTTTTTAAAATTATAAAACCAGATGATATATATTGAGAAGTCACCTACAGCCATGTTTGGGAGACAAAATCATACATTTTTAACGAGACCTCAGGACATCTCCAGCCGTGTTTGTAGTAACAAAACCAGGTGTTTTTGTAGGAGAAGTCAGGACATCTACAGCCATGATTGTGTGACAATTACTGATATGTTGGACGAGAGTTAGGGACATATTTAGCTATGTTTATTAGATACAAAACCAGGTGTTTTTGACAACATCTCAGGGCATTTCCAGCCATGTTAGTGGTGATAAAACAGATACATTAGGACAGAACATGATCATAACCCCCCAAAAATGTTGCTGTTTTTTTAAATTAACTGTTTTCTACTGTATTTTTTTGTTACAAGTGGTGCCTAATACATAAATAGCCTGTCTTACAACTTTAATCTTACTTTGGAATCATTTTATTTTGAAATATGTGCCCGGAAGTTGTGCATTTGATTTGTTTCTGATGTGACATGGGTTTAAAAACAGCGAAAGCGCGAGCTGCTGAGAGGGCGGCGACACCAAACACGTTCAGTGGGAGCGGACTACAACTAACTGCAGCATCCATCCATCCATCCATCAAACACTCCCTCCATCCATCCATCCATCCATTCATCCATCTGTCTGTCCGTCCATTATCCCTCCGTGTCTGTCTGCCTGTCTGTCTGTCCACCCATCCATCCATCTGGCCCATGGGACGAGCAGTGTGGCATTGTGGGATACTCCCTCTCCTCCTCCTTTCTGCAGCATCATCAGTCAGAAAGTAGGGCAGAGGGTGAGCGTACACGCACGAACACATGCACCCTCTCAGTATCTCACTCTCAAACACTAATGACAGACACACACACACACACACAGTCCATATTATGATCCGTGTGTGTGTGTCATATTCTCACTCTGCCCTTCATCATGTCAACCCTTCCTCCTCTGTCATTAGCAGTAGGTCATCCTGTCAAACATCAGGCCAGCGTGTGTCAGCCTCCTTTTTCGCCTCATTGCACTGAGCCATCAGGTTTTACAGTCACTGCTGACCTGAGGTGAACCGAAATGTCACCTTGCTGTGCTTTTATTTCTGCGGGGGAACCATCTGTTTGCAATCTCTGCAATTATAAACCATAAAAAATGTCATCATAGGACGCGTACAGTTGCAGCAGAGAGAGTACATTTAGTCAGTGTATTTTTCAGGTAACTGTATATTTCATTTTCTGCAACTTTATACTTCAACTCCACAACAATTGAAGCACATATCATACTTTTTACTCCTCTACTCTTATCTGAGAACTATAATTACAAGTTATTTAGCTGATTTACTCCAATAAAATCAATTATGATGTTATATAATCGAGAAAAAAACTTTATTGTGTACCTAAGAAGATATTAACACGCTACACAGTATATATAGATAAGAAATATTAAAGTCGTCAAACTATTACCAATGATTATAATCCAATAATACAAATTATTCTGAAAAATGATTGAAAAACTGAAAAACACTTCTTCTCTTTTACTTAAATACTCATTATGGTATTCAGATTGTTTATGCAAGTAAAAGTTCCAGTACTATGTTGTGAAAAATACTTAATTACTTATAAAAGTACCACAATTACAATTATCCCGAATGTTACAGCAACAGGTGACCAGACGAAGCACAGTTAACCTAAGTTAACTTTTGTTTTTCTTTGGTTTGAACGTTGTTTTTTCATTTATATTTTAACTTTGCACGACTTTTCATCTGTTATTTTACATTTTAACATTACATTTGTTGAGACCATGCTCACATCAGGACAACAAACACAAAAACAATGCAGAAACGTTCACTTTTCGCCCTTATAAAAGGATTTTTCATTTATAATCAACACGTGTCTAAAAAACTCCTGCAACCCTGAATCCGTCCCCTTGATCTAACCACTGACTCTCTGTTTCATCACACATCTTCAGAGATTCTGATCTGATGTTAACATTGATTTTTACGACAAACACGATGCACTTTAACTGGAGCCACACTGGAATTCCTCTTCGCTGCGTTACCATGAGACCGGACTGTTGTGAGGCTGTGGGACTGTGTTTTGTCTCGGGACTGTCAGAGAAATTCGCACTACTTATTACGAGGCGCTGCTGTGGATCTATTTTAGGATCGTTGTCATGACGGAGGACGTAGAAGCTCCTCGCTGTGTTAGCCACGAGACTCCCTTCTGTCCTAATGGAGTTTGGACTTAACTTAATTTAAAGTTGCACAGAAAACACTTTGAAGTCGTGTCTATGTAACATCCACTGATGTTAACATTCTTATGACTTGGGAATGTTCAGTTTTTGCTCTTATTTTGCACGTTTGGCTGGCGGTCAAAGATCTACACCTACGTCTACTTACGTAACAGTTCTATGTTTATTTTCAGCCATTTTTGTTCTTTTCTGTCATCCTTGTTTTTAGCTGTTTGTCTATTTCTATTCATTAATGTGCATGTTGTTTGTTACATGAGCATTTCAACCATATTCATCTGTCATCTCCTCACCGACATGCTGATAGAAAGTTGGGTGAAGTTTCTTAATCCACAAAACATTTCTGGAGCCTCACAGCAAAACAGCGTTCTCCTCCACAACTGAAGCAGATGGGGACTTGTTTTAAAACTTTAAAAAAACAACCCCTTAAACCACAAGATGGCTCCACAGAGCTCGTCCAGCAGAACCCGATGTTTCAAGAAGCCCAGAGATCCCAACCTGATTTGAAAATATGTTATTTACACTAATTTTAAAGCTGAAATCTTCACTGTAGCTGCCAAGCTAAAAGTGTTAGCGCACACCTCGACAGAAATGGGCACCAAGGATGTAAATAAAGTCGTTTCTAATAGATAAATTAATACAATTTTCGGTATAATACACTCGACACAACTGTCCGAAACTTTGTGGCATGACAAATATACAGTAATCTTATGTAATGAATGAAAGGATCCTTTGTTTCTCATGTTTCTCTCCAGGATGTCAACAAATTATCTACAAAATGCGACTTAAAAAGCGATGTTATGTGAGCTGATTAAAACTTTTAGTAACTGTCGGGAAGTATTTACGACACCGTTCTCCATCTTTTAGTGCGTTAGCGATGCTGACATTTGCCAGCCAAAGGCTGACGGTAATGTCTTCTGATCTGGAGCTAATTGGTCGTAAAACAAACTACTTAACAACATAATATAATCGGAAATACTGTCTCGTCTTCCCTTCCTTGATGGAAACTGTGAGTTCAACGAACAAACCACACACAACCGCAGATATGATGCTTTTACTAAGGAAAATACTTTATTCATTTGAAAGCAAAGAGACAGGAAGTCTAAGTCAGAGTGGCGTTACAAGGGAGCGACGTGGAAATGAAACTGATTTGGAAAACGCTCTCCAACGGCTGCTAGTTTCAGTCTCAGCTAGAGGAGAATTTTCCATAAAAATGATCAAAACATAAAAAAAACATGTTTATCTCTCCTTTGTAGACTCTGTGAGGAATGTAGTTTTGGCTACCTTGGAGCATCGTCGATGCATCCGAACTACAGCACAGACAGATCGAACAGCAAGTCTTTGATGGTCTAGCTTCTGATCTACAAAGCTTAAAATATGAGACTTTGATACACAAATCTTGTTTTCTAGTCTCTAAACAGGACTGGGATCTAATTAGGGCGACAGTTTGTTTCATCATCAGCTGTGAAATACAGTTTCTAATGTTTCTTGGCTTGTTTTGACAGGACATTGGTTAAAACTCATCTGACTAACAAACAACAACAAAATGAATGTACAGAAGGTGAACTGGCCTCGTGTGATATAAGAGGACTGTAACACACATGAAAGAACGTGTTTCAATAAAGCTCAGAAACTCACAAACCCATCTGTAAGACACTTGCAATGGAGAGTTACGACATTTAAAGCCATCATGTGTGATTAACAAACCCAGCAGACATTCAGGACAAAAAACCATGACGACATCTCACGTTCATAATTTATCAACAACATCCAAAATAGACTCGTTATGAATTATAGATTGGTTCATAAACTGACAGATCCCAGACACATTTAGACTTCCTCATTTATTAACAAGTTATATTTACAAAAATAGATACTTTTTAAATTCATTTCTGGCATGAAAGTTGGGGGGTTTTTTTTGGCAAATGCTGAAAGTGTTTAAGGCAAAAAACATCGCAGGGTTTAAGGCAAAAATAAAGTTAGCGCAGGAAAGTTGATTCTGTGGTTCCATCAGACATTTAAAAAAAACAGTTTGACATTTATGGGAAATATTTTTTCCTCTCTTTTTTGCCAAGATTGAACTGAGAAGATCGATACCACTCTCAGGTAGGTATGCTAAATATGAAGCTACAGGTGGTTAGCTTAGCTTAGCTTAGCTTAGCTTAGCGCAAAGACTGGAAAACAAGCTAGCCTGGCTGAGTTTAAGTAAATCTACCAGCACATCTAAGGTTAATTAAAGATGCAATATGTAATAAAAACATTATGACATCTATGTACTGTGACGCAAAGCATGATTAGCATGCTAAGCAGCTAGCCGCAGCCAATTCTGGTACAAAGCTCCAGTGCTATCGCTGCACGGCTAACTGAACTAACTCGCACTCATGTTTTCTGTGATGTCAAACTATTCCACAAAAATAAAGACAACCTTATAGGATATATTAAAGTTATTTTGACGTGTAGTTTGTTGCTTGTCTGCGCACAAAAGTTTGTGAAAGCAACCTGAAAAGTGTAGCCCTTAAAGACGCTTCGATTGACCACTTTGTAGAATATCAAGCCAAATATTGACATAATACAGAGAGAACTAAGTCAAAATGTCTGAAGCACAGCTAACAGGGTCCTTACATGAAAAAGATGAACATTTGTGAAGAAAAAAGCTGCTTTTTTTCTTTTGGTAAAAATTCATATTTAGGTGGATTTTTAAAAATTTCAGTCAGTATTCGTTGTGGAAAAAAATGGAAATCTGTTTCAGACCTGCTAACATCACAAACAGGATGTTAAGAGTGTCTTGATATGTGAGATTTAGTCTCTTAGAACTCAACTCAATCCTTTTCGTTCTTTCACAGCCAATATATCAACTTTTTTTTCTCCCCAAATAAGCGCAAGTACCCCGGAGCTAAGCCTTCGAATGTTTGCAACGCTAAGTCAGAACAGAAGAAAAAAAAAATACGCACAATATATAAAAAGAGTACAATAAAATAAAAAAGCAAAAATACAATATGAACACAAGTATCAAAATGGGATGTACGCATCACTGGAATGAAATAAAAACATTTAATATTAAAAGAAATACAACTACAAAGAGCAATAATTTTTTTTGAAAAACAACAAAAAAAAGGTTCTATAAATACAAAGGTTCTCTGTCAGTGTCCTGTAAAAAGCCTCACATGTCATATTTTAATATACTTTCTACTGGAATAAATGCCTTGTTATATTATTCACTAGATCTGTTTGAATTTATCTCAAGTGTTTCATGCCGATACATCTTGTAACTCAGTGCAACTTTACTTCAGAAATTAAGGCAACCAGTGCCTCTTTGTTATCATTAGTATCATTATTATTATTATTATCATTATTATTTAATTATTACTACTATTTCAGTGTATCTGATTTAGCAGAGATGGCAGAAACAAAATGACCTTAAACAATCAGCAGTGGGAACTACTGTATGAGGTTTGCTCCAGGACACTGAACCATGCTCCAGAGGGGGCAGGGGTCAAAGGTCATCATGGGCCTCAGGTGAGGTCAGGTGAGGTGGGGCGGGGGTGTTGATATGAACCTCAGGAGGTCTCGTTGACCGTTCGCTCCAGCTCTATCACTTTACTCCTGCTCTCATTCGCCCTCTGCTCCAGAGACCTGCGGGACAAAGATCAAGAGTATGAACTGAACTGCTAACAGTTACAAACAAGCAGATTCACACGATCCGGACGTGATGGTTTTTACACAAATAAAGAAAGAACTTCACGTATAACATATGCCGAATTTACAAGAAGGCCCAAATAATTAAGAATTTGTCTTAATTAGCATTTAATGAAAGTTAAAAAGCTTCCCCTGACTCAACAACTTCTAAAATTGAGCGATTTTATAAGGGAGTCTGGTGCGTTTCTCTCCCTCTTCATCTCCTTCCTGTCGTTGACTGTTCCAGTGGCTGCGCTGACTTTTTGTATGGTTTTGTTCAAGTTTTCCATACATTCCTGTTGTTCATAACTATTAGATAATGTTATCCTGACCATTCAAATCACTACAAAAAACATAAATAACTCACAAAATGTCTTTATATCAACCCCAACAATTCTTTTTGTGTCCCGAGTAAAGCGTGTGTCGTGGTGTGTGTTTACCTGTGCATGTCCATCAGCAGGTTTTTTGACGTCTGCGTGTCGTTGCTTTTATTCCTGAAGGGTGGGTGTGTCTCCACCCTGCTGGGCTCCACCACCAGTTTCTGCTGCTCCGAGCGACGCCACGCTGCCATGACGACGGCCGGCGCGTCCTCTATCTGGTCGGGATATTCTCCGCCCAGGCCGAGGACGTACGGCGGCTCTTCTTCGAAGGTCGACAACAGACTCCTCGACTTGACTGAGAGAGAGACGAAGAAGAAAGATTTAAATTACATTTTGAAACTTGCTTATTTTTTTCCACCACATGTTAAGGGCTGTCTTTTAAAAAACAGTGCAGCCTGTGTGTGTGTGTGTGTGTGTGTGTGGGCAGGACAGGACAGGAAGCTGAATTTGATTGTTAAGAAAATTATATCTATTACAAAAGTGTGTGTGTGTGTGTGTGTGTGTCTGTTTAGTGGGTGGTGGTGGAGAGGATGTAGTGAAAGGTCAACAGTCTCTGTCGCTGTAACCGCAGCGCTTGTAGGTGGAATCTGATTATTGGCAACATCATAATTGGACGTCCACAGTTTTATAACCAGGAACTAATGATTCATTAGGATGGAAACAGCAGGACGCGTCTGTTTAAGTGAAAACTGTATAAACGTCACTCTCGCTGAGTGAGTCACTGAGACGATCCACCTTTGTTTAGACTCTTCCTGAACTAGAGAAGGGTCTGTTGTCTCACTCGTGTCATTCAGGAGCTAAGCAGTGACGTCATCGTCTGAAGATATTATGGCGGATGTGTTAGCTGCCTAGAAACACATCCAGCAAACGCACAACAAACATCAGCGTTTAGTAATTTTGGTTTTGGCCAGCTGATAAATGAAAGTGCGATATTTGCATTTGAGAGGCCATGAGAATTCTGCAAAGTTGCATCCCATTGTGTGTGTGTGTGTGTGTGTGTGTGTGTGTGTGTGTGTTTACCTGTGGTTGTGTAGGACTCCACACCCAGCTGTTTGGAGGCGACTCCAGTTTCAGTGATGGTGGAGGAACACGGAGTCAAACTGCTCGGGTAGAAACTGCCCAAAAACAGAGAGAAACACAACACGACCACCTACAGAGAGAGAGAGAGAGACACACACACACACACACACACACACACACAC
>CAEMYA010000213.1:2233123-2243995 GCA_903131615.1 Diplodus sargus
TATTCAGAAAAATGACGCTTTATTCCAAGAAAGTATTTAAAAAAGTAAAATTTTTATCAGAAAAAGCCACATAAATCTTTTTGGGGGGCTGTTTATTAATACAATATTTGTGTAGGCACTCAAATTTGGTATGAAAGTCATGAAATCAGTCATTTTTTGCATGTAACTCTTTATTCATTAGTTTATTTTCAGGATAATTTAGTGTCTTGGACTCACTTTTGTATTTCTTAAAGTGACAGTATTCTGACCTGGCTGCTCTCCAAATAGTCATAACATGTACGTTTATTATCATCGTCTATAGCAACAGATTCATTTTATAACCTAAATGTTTTACTTTTGCATAAAAACCTACAAAATAAAATCCTTTTGTCTTCCCCGTCCTCACTTGAACTCTTCGCCCCGTCAGAACCTCCAAAAGAGTTCTGATGTAACTCTCAGCTGCTTCGAGTTTTGTTGCCGGGCAGAATACGCAAAAAAAAAATCCAAAAAAATGCATCCAATGGAATATTAGCCACAGCATGGGCTCAGCCAATGAGGAGGCAGTAAACCATTTAAATCAAACGCACGTGGAGGTGAGACATTCTGAAGTGTTGACTCAGAGGAAAGACGAGTTTATGGACACAGAGTTCAGACAGAAACGCTGGAAAAGATGGAAGACGTGCGGACGTATGGACGAACAATAAACGGATAAAAGTGAGAGTGACATTAAGATGGAGGACGGGAGGAAACAGGACACAACACAGAGCATGTGGCTTCAATTACAGAGAGAAAGAGAGGCCTGACTCAGACACACTCGTACAGAGAAATGACCTCCTCACTCCATAAACACACTGCCGCCGCCGTACGCTGCCCTAAATGGAGCTGGATTCAGGCCGCTGTGTGTGTGTGTGTGTGTGTGTGTGTGTGTGTGTGTGTGTGTGTGTGTGTGTGTGTGTGTAATGCAAACAGCGGCAGCATACCGTGAATCTACTCAAGAGGGGGAGAAGGCAAATATTTACACATTAATCCACCAGTGGGTCCATTTCCACCTTTAAGAGGAACCATCAGCAGGAACAAACCCATGATATGGATTCATGTGTGCAGGAGCAGAAAGGTTACGAGCAAACGTTTAGATTATTTAACAACGCTTCGCCTCCTCCTCCTCCTCCTCCTCCTCCTCCTCCTCCTCCTCACGACCGACCACATGCTGCTCCTGTTATTATATCTTTAAATCTCCTCAGATCTTAAAGCACACACACGGCGACAGTGATGCGATGATGATAGTCATTATAAATGTCGGCTCAAGTGGATAAAATACCACTTTTCACTGTCGGGGCGCTGCAGGGGGAAATGTTAAGAATGTACAGTTATAACGAGAAGAACAGAAGAAGACAGAAGAAGGAGAATTGATTGTAGTTTTGAGTAAAAGTGGCTGCGAGGAAAATATCATCAAAGTAAAATGAAAGACGCTTCGCATGAGAAAAACACGTGTTGTATTCTTTCTGTGAAGAGGGAGACAAAGAAGAAGAAGAAGATGAAAAAGAAGAAGGAAAGGAAGAAGAAGACAAAGAAGAAGAAGACGAAAAGAGGAGGAAAATTAAGAAAATGAAGAAGAAAAAGAAGAAGCAAAGGAAAGAAGAAGAAAACAAAAAAGAAGAAGAAAAGAAGCAAAAGAAGAAGAAGAAACAGAAGACAAAGAAGAGAAGAAACAAAGAAAGAAGACGACAAAGAGTTTCCGATAGTTGCTCTCGACCGTCGTGCTTTCCGTGTTTACAGTGACACTCACAGTGATTTTGATTCCAAGTCTGTGATTTCAGTCAGCTGGCGTCTCAATTCTATCCAGATTTATTGAAATGTGCGAGCTAATGAAGTCCTGGAAGAAAAACTGTTACCACTGTCAGTCGCAGCCTCAGATACTGAGCCAGATACTGTATGAATAACTGCGTTTGTTGGTTTTTGTGCAGGTTATCACGATATTCTGAACTATGTTGGCAGGATTTCAAACGATCAGGCGTAAGAAGAAAAAAGAGGAGGAAACCTCTGATGATGATGGTTAAAGAAAACGAGGGCGTCGTTTCTAGGGAGGAGTAATCACACACAGACTCCATCTTTTTAAAAAAAGAACCAAGCCATAGTTTGTGGGTTCAGATGTGGTTTATACGACCTTTGACATCAGCCGTTATATCTCTACAGCTCAATGCTGCTACTCTGTACAATACGAGAGAAGCTGTGAATCTTCTTGAATTCTAAAATTAAAACTCAAATAAACAAAAACCCGACCGAACACGAGAGCAGAGAAAGAAAGAAAAGCCTCGTTTTGTTTGAGAAAAGGAAACTGCGCCTGCATGAAAAACACAACCACACCAAAGACGCACAGCGAGGATTTATACGCTCCCTGTCATTTTCACGGTGACGGTGTGCGGTTGTGTGTGGTTGTGGTTGAGTGTGAGTGTGTATGACGAGAAAACAAAATAAAGAATGCGACGCAGGGCAGCAGGATCGCTCACCGGCCGGGTGTAACTCATCACACACACACACAACAGAAAGCTCTTTGTCTCTGCAGCCCAACAGAGAGGTGTTATTTAGGGCCAAGTGTAACTCAACACTCGCCAGCTGGAGAACAGAACCTCCAGACGGCAGAACTGGGACGAGTGGGTCAGAATCAGTGGGTCGGACTCTGAAGGAGCGGCGGCGCTAACAAAGAGGCCATTCTCATCATTTTCTTACTTAATAACGCTTTCGTCTAAAACAAGCGGAGGACAAATCGCTGAACGTGCAGATCTTAATCTTTTAATGAAGTCGAGGACGACATGCAAAGCGATTATCCCTCGAGTTCTGGTTGTGTTGGGCACAGAAAGCCCGTGTCACGCAAAGATAAGAAAACCCTTTTAGAAAAGAGAAAGACAAATATAGATGTGTGGAAGTGGAAACGCCAAACTAGGTCAGAAAGGACGACTGAAGAATCGGAGGAAGAAGAATGATGACGGATAAAACTCGATGATATCAGAGTCTACAGTCAGGGTATTTTAGGCTAAATGCTAATGCTAAATGCTAACAACCAATGCTCCCCAACATCTCTGAAGAGCGTGTTAGCATCCTAGTCTTTGCTAACGAGCACAAAATATGAGCAACGCTAGCTGGTATGCTAACGGTAGCTTTGCTAAACTCTCGCGAGGTTTCTTCACATTGTTGCTGGATTCAACTAATTATGTTTGAAGTCTCGACATCGTGGTTAAGATCTTTTTCAGGTGAGACTGTTCAATTCAATAAAATTAGAAAATGTAAATGTTGGTAAGGAAATCTGTCATTAGCTTAGTTCTGGCTAAGTTTTCTCCAACAACAGCTTCTCAAACACGCTAATTAATCAGATAAAGAGTTTGACGCCTCGTCGTTCGAGGGTTCAACTCGGCTTGCGGCTGCTGCAGCAGATCTGGCTTCACGGCACACGGTCTGACTTTCAGGTAAATATTTGATGTTTGACCAAGTGTCACTGTGACTTACTGCAAAGGTGACATCTCTTGATTTACCGTGAGCACGCACTCGGCTGTGCCAAGTTTGAAACACACCTGAAATTCTCTTTATGTTCTAATGATCTGACGAGTAAATTGTCCTGTTTCCTAGAAAACGCAGTTGCCAGGCAGACTTTGACAGTAAAAGCCTCCACAGCTGTGTGGGTCACTAGTTAGCAGCTTAAATTAGTGGGCGGGGGCGAGGGGAGGAAGGAATGTCCTCGCTGGTCTGTAATTCTTCCGTAACGTAGGATACGCGGGTCTGCTTTAACCCTTAACGAGCAGACGCTTCAGCCTCGGCGTTACGAGTCGAGGAAAGTCTGATGATGTAACGCCTTCCTGCCCTAAAGAGCAAAACCAGATGTTGATGGAGCTCAACTGGGGGGGAAAAAAAGGACCTGAGCAGACTGAAGACACCCACACAGGCCCGAGGGTCATCTCCCTTAGTGTGTGTGTGTGTGTGTGTGTGTGTGTGTGTACCTTGCCCTGGACTCATCAGTGTGTACACACACCAATAAATGAAGGCAAACACACACGAATGTCAGCCGGGATGAACTGCGTGACTCATTTGTTTGATTTGCTGGAGATTCGTATCGCCGGTTATCTGCTCCCGATTGGACACGTGTTGCTAATTTGCGACAGCGTTTGAAAGCGATATCTGACCGTTTATCTGCCCGTTAGACAAACTGGACGGCAGTAAAACTTTATCAGCTGCTGTACTTTAAAACCCTTCGATACCAATCGAGAACTCGTAGTACTTATCTGGAGAAACATCCATAAACCCGCCTAGAAGCAATCGAAGAATAGACTTATATCTGCAGAACTTGCCTAAGAAATATCACATTTTTAAGTTAACAGCAGTGTCAAATCAATCCAGTGTTGGTTGTCTGTTCATCTGTGGGAACACTGCGAACAGGAAGTGCTAATAGTGAATTCGGCTCATTTATAAAACAAAGAAATCCGTCTTTATATCAATAAGTCATTAATAAAAGCTCAGCTGTTTCTCTCTTTCAGAGCCGTCAACAAAAGCCAGCAAGTCGTCTTCAATTATGAATGTAAACGACTCATTAATAAAGGTTTCTTTCAATAATTCATGTCTGCAGTATTTAAATTCTAATTAGCTGTTAATGAGTGAACTCCGGTCGAGATGCTCGATCACAGCGGATCAAAGGTTAAAGTCTCCATCGGAGGAAACATCCTGAGGAATTAAAGAGCTGAAGAAGCATTCAGAGATTAGATAAGACTGAACTTCCTGAGGGCAACTAGTGTAAATATCAGTGAAAAACATAAAATATATATAAATATACACAACTAGAATGGCACGCAGTAGATCACATACCTCCGCCAAGGCAACAAACCAAGCAAACAACATTTCAATTCAAATGTTCATCAATTTTTCCGCACATTATGTCCAAAGTGTAAATACTGCCACAACCCGGCAACTGAAAAGTAGTTTACAGCTGATTTACGAAGCAAATGTGTCATAAATGAACCTTGTTATTGTCTGATTGTTTGTCTTTATCACTTTTATTGTAGTTTAATGTCTTAAAGTTCACACTTTCTTCTGTTAAATTCTTTGATTTTGGTTTCAAGCCCCAACTGAGATTAATATCGGTTTCTCAGGAGTTTCCTGGGAAAGACAAGGGAGGAAAAACAGTATTTATATCAGGCTCATGTCCAGACACTTGAGCCACGATATCAAACATCCAAAGAAGTTAGTACAGAGAAGAGGGATGTGGAAGCAAGACATTTTCTTTAAGGCACGAAAGAGAAACAAGCTTGTTGCTAAAATAAGAATTTCAGTTTCAGGTTTTTTGAATGTGAGGCCTCAAACAAAGAGCTCCAACGCTCCATAATAACACATCTTATAATCAAATTTACTGTACAAGGAAAGAGAAAATGTAAATCTCCGTCTCTGACTTCACGTTCACACCCAGTTTGAGGTTCCTGTGCGATCCAGTTTCGCTGCCTTCTGAGCGAATCACCTCATCCTGACCCACAAACACTTCAAGGTAAAAGCAGCAGAACATTTGCATATACGGGAACCTCGGTCGTCGTTATGTAGTCTGAGGATCGGCATTTCATTCCTGCAGCTGGGAACCAAAGAGCGGCGAGTATCTGCTGGAATGCCAACAATGTGTGCGAGCTGTGTTAACACTCTGCTGGAGAACATGTGGAGAAGCTGAAGCTGCAGAGCGGCGCGGGATTCCTCACACAACCCTCAAAAACTTCAAGTGCAGAGAGTTGAGTGAAGTTGGGAAACGACCTCCAAACATCTTTTATTCAACTATCAAAATAACGTTCGTCCTGAGGGAAATCTGGAAGTTCTCACACTCAGCCTGACGGTCGAACCTGTACTCCGTTAGCTTCAGGTGCTTCTCTGTCAATCACGTGTTTCTTAAACCTTAAATCAAATATTATAAAGAGTTAATATTTGGAAGTGAAGTCTGTCATTAACTACATAAGCCGCCCTTTCCTTCACCTTCATTGCTGTTTTTCTTCCACTTTCACTTTTTAGCACGCTGCGTTAGCGTTAGCGCCAGGACACACTGCACGGGAATGAAAGAAACAAGTGGCGACGATGGCCGACTGCTGCGTCCCGGCCAGAAAGCTGCACTTGAACACACCACGAGGACGACAGCCGACAACCAACCAGCGTTGTGGGAAATACCTTCACGCCACCAGATGTGCTGCAGTCTGAATTCATCATTCAGAAAAGGAAACCGGAACACTGTGGACGTGCAAGCTGCTGTTTTGATTAAGAAGCGTTTTTTATGACCAAAGAAGAGCACAGAAATGGAGGAGAAATCATGGAAACGACAGCGATGAGCTCATCCGGCGTTCCCTTTCTTTTTCTGCTTCTCGTCGTGCACCGGTTTGGGGAATCCTCCGCGCACAATCGGCCAAAAAGCCGCCAACAAGGACGACTAGCGGCAACAGAACAGACACACCGAAACGATTAGAGCCACAGAGGCCCACCGACGGTCCAAACATTGGCGTGTCTGGACCTTTAAACTCAAAGCAAAGCTGGAATAAAGCTACAGGAAACAGGGCGACGAATAAATCAACAAGTGTTGATTAGACGGATGAGTCGACTGTACAGAGTGTTGTAAGCCTACTTTCATGGAAGGAAACTCTTTAAATCTGTTCATCAGAGTAAAATAAATCAACATAATGCCCACGTAGACATGATGTCAGACTGATGTCAAGAGAAATGGTGTTTCAGTCTGATTTTCCTCATTAAAAAGTTGAGGATTCAAGCACGAACGTCCGACAAACAGCTCATATATTCGTGTCGGTGTGATTAAACCCAACAAGCTGCACCGTCCGACACAAACGCCTATAAAACAGCTGAAGCGTTATTCAGCCGGAGCCGGCGTCAGATAACCGGACTGTATATCTCTGTGGGAACACTTATCATCTCTTGTAACAGCGCTGAGACTCCAGGCTGGCACCTTGTTTTCGCCGCTGTGTTGTTACGGTCCGTGTCAGCATAATAAGACGGGTCGCAGGCCTTGGAGGGCTCCGGCTATCTGGGTGTTATCTGACAGAGGCGAGCACCCAAGGCCTCGCGTCTGGACTGTGTTGCAGCTCTCGCAGCGGGTCGGCTTTATGTGTCAGACTCGTCATTCCTAACAGAGTGCGAACACCGTCTGGCTGCTTGTCTCCACACGCGTTCATCATCCGTTCCATAACGTCTGACTCCCGCCCCCGAGCAGGGCGAATCCCCGGACAGAGTGACCTCGCCGCGGAAAAATGTCCTGGTTCTCACAAGGAGACGAGCGCAGCTCACAACAATCCCTGACCCAGATTCAAGACATCGATCCCTGAAAACCTTTATTCTAATCAGGGGAGGCGACGGGAGGGGAAACGGGAAGGAAGAGAAAGCTGCAAAACAACCTGCGGCGTGACGTGATTAAAGCTGGCTTGTTTTTTTCCTGACCGGCTTATTATCACATTCAACAAAAGGAGAAGTCGAGAAGCTGGACTCTGGAAAAAATGACCAATTATCAGAGAAGTTGAGGATTAATTAAACATCTGCTCCTGCTGAGCAGAGAGGTGGAGGCCTCATCCACCCAAACCCTGAAGGCCGACCGTCTCTGAGCCGAGTCAAAGGGCGGAGTGACTAATGAGATACTTTAGTTGGAGGAATTTGTCTCAGAAAAAGGGCTGCGCAGACTTAAAGTGGACGGGATGTTAAAGCTCCTGAATATGCAACTTCTTTTCTTTAAATGAAAGTGTGACGGGGAGGAGAGACGGTTAACGGATGTAAACAACAGGATGTTGGAGAGAATAACAGGAGGCGTGATCTCCAGCCGGGCCGCGAGTGTTTACCCTCCACCCACAGCCGACGACAGGAATACACACACGCGTTAAGCAAACAGAAATCAAAGCAGATCCATTACGAACGGCTTCGCAGGCCTTCATTTCCATTTCCCGTTTGACGCCGCGGCCCTCGACCTCGTTAGCGCGTCACGCCTGAATAATAAGAAGCCCGAAGTTATGCTGAGGCACGACGGGAAGCGGGTTCAAAATAGAAAATGTCACGGCGAGATGTCGACTTCACCGAGCGGTCACTAAGTCCTGATATTGTGTGTGTGTGTGTGTGTGTGAATCAATAATAGAGATAAACAGGAGGCCTCAGACTGAGATGGTATAAAACAGACTAAGAGGATGACAAATGGAAAACCGTCTCTGTATTTTCCTCCCCTTCTTGTAAAATCCCCCCCTGAGTCTGGCTGGTGAGAGCTTCCCAGAGGTCCAAGAGGAATCCCACCCCCAACACACACACACACACACACACACACACACACACACACACACACACACGTATAAACACACAATGGCACAAACTTTCCAGCCTCTGTCATCATGACCGAACGCTCAGTACAACCCCCTCTCTTCCCACCAATACCCAAACACACACTGAACCCTCCAGATGTTGCAGATGTTGCACAACGACTTCTCTTCAGGGTCACGCTCACATCAGCTCCTGATACTACTGATATTGGGCTTTTATATCTATAATACACAAGAGGATTTGGCTGGCAGTGATATAAATATCCATGAAAAGACCAAAACCAACAGACAACAACATGAATAAACGAAATAAAAATGAAACTGTGGGCCAGAAATGAGGGTTTCTGACAGAAAAGTTGTTGTCGGAGAGGTTTTTTCCACCTTAAACTAGCTAAAGACCAACAAAAACGTCCAATGGCTGCAGAAAAATAACCCCATCCATGTTAAGTTTCCTAAAAACTTTCTTTATGCTACTCAGTCTGTCGCCAAAACAGGAAGAGGCGTTTGTTTTTCTGGTCACAATCCACGAACAACTGGAATAACTGCTGTAAATACATTTTTAACAAAGTTCCCAATGCACAGGAACGACAGGAGTGATTTAATTAATATCCATAATGATCCTGTGATCATTTAGATTTAAGCTCATTATAATTTCGGGTCTTAGCGTCGGTGCGACTCCACTTCCTGTCCCCCAAACACAGCTGCAGAGAGACTGTTTGTGCCAAAGATAAGCACAGCTGCCTTCTGATGTCTCTCGCCCTCTCTCTCTCTCTCTCCATCCTGAGTGTGTGTGCTGTGTGTAAACTGGGTCAGCACACACACACACACACGCGCACACACACACACACACACACACACACACACACACAGAGACACACACACACACACACACACACACAGAGACAAATAACTTTTTCCAGCTCTCCACTGTAACACTGACCGGTCTTTGAGTACCATCACACACACACACACACACACACACACACACACACACACACACACACACACACACATCAGTGAACTCCCTCACCCTCCCGCTCACAAACATTTAGCTCCTCCATCTTTGTTTTGTGTTTTGTCATCACTTAATCTTCCTTTTCATCAACTTTCACTAGTTTAAATCACTTCACCTCGGCGGGTTTCATCTCTTAATCACTTCAAACTTCAGGCGAGAGTCTCTTGAGCGTTTTTCTTTGTGTTTATCTGGATGTTTGCCGCAGGATTATCCCCCCCAAAACAATTGTTGTCAAGATCAGCAAAGACGTTACGTAGGTCGGAAAACAAACGTAGTTGTGAAAAACTGGGTCAATGCCGGTTTCTCGCCGAGTGCCTCATAGTGAGGGTTTAATCCTGGAAAAGGAAAACACTCCAGGAAACTTGTTTGGGCGCGCTGCGGATCTTAATTCCTCCGATGAAGCTGCCAAGTAGAAACACGCTTGAATGTCATGTCGCACACACACACACACACACACACACACACACAGTGAACTTTGAATAGATGAATAGGTTCGTTCACGTCTGACGGACTGAAGAGGTTCATGTTAGAGGCGGATGAAGGTGTGATGGAGAGTCGCTCTTTAAGAAGAATGTGCGGCGAGGGTACAAGAATAATTTGACTGCAGAGTTCAACATGTTGACACAGTTCAAGTCCTGTCAACGACCTGATGTGCTCGAAAAACGCAACATTTCTTTTTTTTCCGAAAAACTGGAAGAAAGAAGAAACGTTTACATCGATCATTATCCAGCATTCTGCAGAATCATCAAATATAAACGTTTTGTCTGGGAATAAATTAACACTCATGATTGATCATTCAGCCGACATGATATATAAGTTTATCATAGAAGTTTATCGTAGTAGAAAAAGAAGAAGTAGAAGAAGAAGAAGAAGAAGAAGAAGACGAAGATGTTTATCAAAGAAGTTTATCGTAGCAGAAGAACAAGAAGAAGAAAAAGAGGAAGAAGAAGAAGTTTAGTGAAGAAAAAGAAGAAGTTTATCGAAGAAGAAGTTTATCGAAAAAGAAGAAGTTTATCAAAGAAAGAAGTTTATCGAAGAAGTTTATCGAAGAAGTTTATCGAAGAAGACTTTGTTGAAGGAGAAGTTTATGCAGAAGAAGGAGAAGAAGAAGAAGAAGAAGTTTATCGAAGAAAGAAGTTTATCGAAAAAGAAGAAGAAGTTTATCAAAGAAGTTTATCGAAGAAGACTTTGTTGAAGGAGAAGTTTATGCAGAAGAAGAAGGAGAAGAAGAAGAAGAAGAAGAAGAAGATGTTTATCGAAACGATTTAAGGAAGAAGTTTATCAATAATTAAGGAGAGGTTTATCTAATCACAGAGTTTCCTACATGCCGGCGTGTGACCAGCCAGGACAAACTGAAACAATATTTTTATACAAAGAAAAGAAAGTCTTAACGTATCACATCTGTCGACTTTGCTAACGATAATGAAGACTTAGTCACGGTCAGTGTTTCACAGAGGTCGTAAAGTTTCCTCTGACTCATCAACTCCCAACACGCTGATGTTCTTTAAGGGAGTCTGGAGCCGATTTGGTGCCAACTTGAGATTTCTCCAGGAGGATAACGAGACCACA
>CAEMYA010000213.1:2252849-2273900 GCA_903131615.1 Diplodus sargus
ATTCCTTTTTTACATAAAAAGTCTCTTAGGGTCAAATCTAATTTAATTCAGTTCAATTCAACACATATAGTTTTGCATTATTGTCATATTTCTATAGTTAATAGGCATTAAAGTTACATTTTGTGCTGCCTTGCACATTCATATCGTTAACACAGGAATATTGCACCTACAATAATAACAGCTTGTTTTCTCTTTGTGTTTTAATTTTGATGGCATTTTCCGGAAATGTAACACTTATTATATTAATAATGCTTTTACGTTTCTTTCCTACTTTTTCTTCTTCATTCTTGCGCCTACATGCTTTTATTTTTATAGCCACTTCGCCGTTTCCGGTCTCAGCGTCGCTCGTGCCGTTGCTTTGACGCAGCTTCTCTGAACTGAATCCACAGGTTCTTCCACAACTCACAGCCCCGCCCATATCCTGACGGCTGACCAATCAGATCGCTCCTCTGTTTAAAGCCCATTCGAACGTGCAGCTGAGCATTTAACTGACAGATGAGGCAGCCAATCAGGAAGAGGGGTCGAGAATTCCAGCGACCAGTAGATTTAGGCCAAGAATACCTCGGATTAAAGCCCGCCCCCGCTGTCAGGGAAACAGCCAATCAGCGTCCAGCAGTGAGAAAACTTTGTTAAAAGTCTCTAAAAGTGAATTCAAAATGAAATCATATATGAAAAACGTGCTTTTACTTCACATAATCATCATTAAATACTTGTTTTATAAGTTTTAATGCAAATATCTGTCATTTATATTTACTGAATTCTCTTTCTGATTTTTTAAGAATGTTTCTATGCTTACTTTAATGGCTTACATGTAACTTTTATGATTCTTTTCCACTTTAAAGTGCTTTGAAAGTGAAATTAAGAAACACAAATGGACACAGGATGGTTAAATCACACATGTTTTGACTGTAGTGAATGAACACAAACAAAGTCTGGAGTAAAGTCTTATTATAGGAACTGTTACATAGACATGAACCAGCAGCAGTGAGCTGAGAGCAACCAGGAAGGAAATGAAACACTGATATATGCAATAGCAACTGACAAGAAAGTGACAGAGCAGAAAACAATGATGTAGATAAAAACATAAAAACATGAAGCACACACACTAATGTTGTTTGAATGATGCACAAATCAGGGGAAACAAACAAATGCTGGATCTTAATTCCTCTAAATCTGTAAGTGCTTTGGAAATTTAAACATTTCACTTTAGCTGAACAACTTTAATTGATGAGAGACAGCTGAGAGAAGTCAGACCACAAAAAAAAAACACCAGCTGAGAGGAAAACTTTACACTTTAGTTGGACTGACAGTCAATATTTCTCTCCTGGCAACAAATTCCATGAAAGTTTTTCCTCACACCTTCGTCCACTCCTCAAACTTCTTAACAATGATGCTACAACAACAGTGCAGCACTCGACATGTTAACAGTCGGTTCTGTTTCTTTTGCAGCAGTGCTGGAGGATTAAATGCAGGAATCTGGGGTTCAACTATCACGGCTGCACATGCACCCGAAAATCTCTCGAGAGCGACAAAACATCTGCATTGGTTGCACCGGTGCACCTGATACTCAGCAGGTCAGATATTGAAAAGTATAAAAATATCTTTGTATTAATTCTTGCTGCATTGTTACTTTATTGTTGAAGAGATTAAATCACAATGTGTTCACAGGTTCACCTAAATGAGAAGTTGGGCACAGAGGTGCAACCGGTGTCAGAAAGTTAGTCTGCAGCTCTGTAAATGTTTTCTTCAAAATAAAAGACCAGGGAAAAGTAGATGGTTTGAGACGCCTGAATTACAGTCGTCTTCATCCAGAAACAACTCCATCAACAAATAATAAACTTTGTCTGTCAGCTGCAACATGATTTGCTCTTAACAGAGCTACAACTTCAGTGACCAGTGAAAACGTGTTTCACTTTTTTCACCTCACATTATTCTCTCTGGTAAAACTTGGACACACACAAAGACAAAAAAGAAAATACAAACTGTTTCTTCGTGCTGGTTATTTACAAATAGCAGGATCAGAATCAGTGATGTATTCGTATGACACTCAGGGGCTCTTTGGGCTTCTCTTGATGCCTCAGGAGGCGTCACAGGCAAACAAGACGTGTCGCAGCATATTGCGTCCCCCTTTCTCCTGTGTAGGTCAGTTCCTTTATTTGGTGGCATTCAGGATCCTCAATGTTACTTTTGAATAAACAAGAAAATACAAAAAAGAAGTCGACTTGTTGGGCGAAGACCAGGAAAAAAGTCCTTCACATTCTCTCTTTGTCGCTCAGGAAGACGATGTTGTCTGGAGAAGAGAGGAAGAAACAAATCGTTTTATTCTGAACAAGTCAAATAAACGTTGGCGTTAGATTGTGAGGAACACGTCTGTGTTGCTGTCTGACCTGCGATGATGGTGGTGGCCTGACGTCTGACTTGGTTCTTGTCCGTGTATTCTCCGTAGTCCAGTTTTCCCTCCACTAGAATCCTGGAACTGAAAGAGAGAAAAATCAGGATTCACAACAATATTCCAACATTTTGAACTCTCGTACACAAACTGCTGTATAAAGAAGCTTTAAATATCCATCTAAAATAAATGAATGAATAAAACTAAATGAATATATTGGAGGTTCTGGTCCCGGCTCGTACCCTTTCTTGACGTACTGGTAGGCCACGTCTCTCAGACCGGGCTTGAACACTGAGATGCGATGCCACGTCGTCTTCTGACTGATGTCACCTGGAGTCACGACACACACGAATCATGATCAGTCACATAATGAGCCGTTACAGAATACTGGCCATTAAATACTCACAGAAACACTCAGAAGGTTGTCTGTTATGACCTCTACATTAATTTATATTTATAATTTTAAATGGTGAATGAAGCATTAGGGCTGGAAATGAGCGTCAGGGACGTCACAGTAATACTGGAGCTTCTGAATTCAGCTTCTTACATCGTTTATGGTAATTTAAAACCTTCAGATCTACATTATTATATCACGTATTCAGATTAATTGAATCAGTCGCCGTGCAACACTGACCTCTAGTGGCCGAACGATCACACTTCCACAGAGCAGATCAGGAAATGTTTTACAGTGTTGTAAAAAAGTACCTAACAGTAACAGTCGAGAAACAGTCGAGATATCATGTTACAAGATCGTTTTGGTAGAAACCATTAAAGCTGGAAGACATTTTACAGAAACCCTTAAATCAAATCATGAGCTATAAAACATAAAAGCCCTGTAACTGACGACCACTATAACTATTAACGGCCTGAACATAGTTTGAAAAGTCTTGAGTTTAAGTCTTTAAGGATCTGATATTAAATGTAATCAAGTATCAAGAGTAGAAGCAAAGCAAATCATACACTGAACACTTCACAGATTATCAGTTCTGATATTTAGAATCTCTCTGATTATTCAAATGTGTTGTTTTGTTTATACATCTGAATACCAATAAAAACAAACTCATTCCAACACGCACTACTTCTGCTCTGATGTGGTCTGTAAAGTAACTAGTTACTACATTTTTCACCTGACTTTCAATCACCACGAGGGAAAGAAAGATAGTGATAATGAATCTTCACTGATGGGTGAACTTTTCCTTTAAAAGGGAAGTCCAGGTCCTGATGTGGTGTTTTAAAGCCTCGTGTTCAGTTCAGTAGCTGAGCTTCAGTAGCCGGGATTTTATGAGAACTTTTCCACCCTCACAGCAACAACATCGGATTTATCATCAAAATATAAACCGGACTCCAACAATGAGTCTTCAGACACTAAAGGTCAGAAACCAATATTACCAGCCTGTTCTGGCTTAATATAAAACTGGTTTGTAAATATTCTCCATCCCAAACCTTTGTTACTCAAACATGTTGTTCTGTGTCGTTACAGTCTGTTGCACAAACATTCGACAAAGTGTCCTCTGACGTCGGCACCTGTTTCATTCGTCTCCGGCTCTCCGGTGCGCCACATTTCATTGGTTGCTATGGAGAAGATGGTCACGGGGTTGCGGCCGTCCACCTGTCTCATCACCGGGTCCTGACCCACTCGGCCCAGCAGCTGCACGCGGTTTATCGCTGGAATACAAACACACACACACACACGTTATCAGAACAGAGTTACGGGTTTCTTGAATACTTAATCATCATAAACACATTTACAAAGTTCACATCAGTCCGTTACACACACAGCAATCAAAGTGTTTTGTAACTTTTTTTTATATTCCAATATGTTCATATTTGTCGTCTTTTTGTTCTGATCATGATTATTTATTGCTCGCTTGTTAGACGGAACCACGGTGGGTTTTTAACTCACATCTCTCCAGGATGAGGCTGGTGTCAGTGCTCCTGTATCTCACCACCTGTCGGAACATCTGTGGGAGGATGAGAGGAACCACAGAAATAAAGTGTTGACTTTATAAAATCTGAAGTATACTTAGCGGCACGAAATGCCTTAAACAGCCGTGGGTCAAACATGTTATTTCCATGTTATATTATGTATTTCCTTTAGGTCACAAGTTTCCTTTCCTCGCTCCGAGTCGCTCTACGAAGTTTCCCAAATGTTGAGCTCTCCGTTTGTGAATACAGAAACTTTATCAAAGCTTTGAATCATTTTTTTTCCAGCACATTCACTTTCATCCACCCGTCACTTCAATGTCTGACCAGTAACAACACAGCAAGCCATCACTAAACGACAGTGTTTCTACAGGTATATGAGTCCAGCATGATAGATTTGGTCTAGAAATAATTGATTCTTGCTCACCTGTGCTGAGGCACTTCTCAACATCTTCTCTGGAATAAGTGGGCGACCAACAGCAGCTGATGACTTTCTGAGGACGGATCTGAACGATAAGAAAGGGGCAGAAATATCAAGCAGCTGCATGAGATTAACAGTTACACCAACTCTGACTCAACAAGACTATATTCTGAGGGTAAACTACACAAGACTCAGTTTGACTGAATGCAGTTTATCAGCACAACAAACTACATCCTCCAAAATAATCAAACAGCTCTGTCAACATCTCTCTAAACATCTAAACACGAATTGACACTTACAAGCCAGATGAAGAGAGTGTTTGTTTGTGTCATTGTATTCCAAAATTGTATTCAAGTACAGAATTGGAGTAAAAGTACTTGGTTACTTTCCACAACTGCTGACCAGACATTTCTAAAATTATCTGCTAGATGACAGATTAGTTCCAGGTGTTGTAAGGTGAATTATTTGTTGTTTCATGTCGTGATGAGCTGATTATTCATAACAGACACATCAACAACAAAGCTGACAGGTTTCAGAATGCAGTTTGGTGAGATTACAGATGTTAGATGGAGGTTTAGAAGTCTGAAGTCAGACGAGCTGAGGAGCTAAAGGCGAACATGGTTTCACCGTCAGCACCTTCATTACATCAGCAATGAGGCTTCAGCAGCCTCCGCGCCATCGGATGTGGACATGAAATAACCCCTTAAATTAGCGTTTTTATGAACAGGGTTTGGTTTAGAGGCAACGGAAGCCGAAACAGCAGATGATCCGCAACACGTTTGCAGAAAAACAGCGTTAAAGTGAGCGAACAGAAGGACAAAGCAGCTGAATCGAAACTTACCAAGTGCGAGACTCCTACTTTGATAACCTCACGCTGCTTCCGGTCCGTCTCCAATAGATGTCCGAAGATTTTGCCGGACAGCACAAAAGTTCCGCTTTGAAACTTTACACATAAATGTTATATTTGTTAGATGATAATAATATTCTTTTCTTATTTTAATGTTATTTTTATTTAAAAAAATTTAAATTATTATTATTAAAAATACATAACTACATAATAGGTACGTGATGTATTTTTTTATTATTGAAAGAAATAAAAATACATAAAAATGAACTCGTGATTCAGTAATTATTCATTAATGAGTATTTATTGGGTAACTACTTACATCCAGAGACAACTTAATAAGACCCTGACAGCAGCTGCAGTTGTCGAGGAAGTCGATCCTGCTGAACATAAAGAATATATTTTGACAGAAATAAAGGATTTCTAGACTGATTGTGTAATTGTCTTCATGTTAGTCACACAATTCAGGTCTGAGTTCGTAACTACATCATGTTTTCTGTCTTTGGTTCAAGGTGAGCACTGACCTTTAATCTTTCCTATTTTGGGGCCAAAAACAACTATTTCAGTTTTCTCTGTGTTGTAGAAAATTAACCTGAACAATCATCCTTTAACAAACTTAAGCCCCCGTCACACATGCACCGTAACTGGATACATCCGGATGAAATCATCAATGAAAATTGGGGGTGAAAATATGGATTCTTCTCCATTCAGATCATTCAGCTATGATACACAGATTTTCTTGCACAAGGATGACTGTTCTGATATGTTGGAGGAGCTTAGTTACATGTGCACCTTTGGTCTACTTACAATCCAACATAACTTGTGTGTTTATGTAACAACAAGCTATACTGGTTGTACAAGACATACAAGCCAGTGTGAATGTAAACGTGAAAGGATAGATTTTTGAGATAATAAAATAAAATAACCTCATTCAGTGTCACCATAGAGTGTATTACAACACAGGAAGGGGTGGTCACCTCAAGAACTGCTTAAGGAAATTATAAGAAAGAGTCTAAAGTCCAACAGAGAGCTCAGGTGCATGTTGATCTCCTGTGGACGTGTCAGAAACGTGCAGCAACCTCTCTGGTGAGACTGTTTTCTATTCATTCAAACTACAGAAAGCCACCAGACTCCTTAAAACAATTCCTCAGTTCAGTGAATTGTTCAGTTAGGAGAAACAGTATTAACTTTGTAAAACGTTGTCTACAACACATTCTTAACTATCTGGGCATTCTTGTTAATTCGGCAAATGTTAAACATTAAGAAGTGTATTTCTTTGTATAAAAACAAGAGTGTTTAGAAGTACAGTAAACAGTAGCTAACAGGCAACCTCTATAGCGAAAGTCCCGGACTCCCTTAAAAAGTCGCAAAATTGTGTTAATTGTAAAGTTAGACGAAACTTCTCAGTAATGTGAAACGCTGTCTGTAACACGTTCGTAACTAGTTGTGACTTCTTATTCATTCGGCAAAGTGTTATACATGAAGATATTTATTTCTTTGTATAAAAACAAGTGTATTTAGACGTATAGTACACAGTAGCTAACACTGGCAATTTCTTTGGCGAAAGTCCCAAGACTCCCTTAAAAAACGCAATTTTTTGGTGAATTGTAAAGTTTTAAAAAAAAATTTAATACTGTGAAACGCTGTCTACAAATATTCTTAACTATCTGGGCCTTCTTGTTAATTCGGCATATATCATATATGAAGATATCTGTTTCTTTGTATAAAAAGAACAGTAGCCAAAATAGGCAACTTCTTCGGCGAAAGTCCCCAGACTCCCTTAAAAAATCGCTAATTTTGGTAATTGTTAAACTTTTCAAGTAATAGGAAACACTATCTACAACACGTTCTTAACTATCCGGGCCTTCTTGTTAATTCGGCAAATGTTATACATGAAGATATGTATTTCTTTGGATAAAAACAATTGTGTTGAGACGTACAGTACACAGCAGCTCACAGGCAACCTCTTTGGAGAAAGTCCCAAGGCTCCCTTAAAAAATCGCTCATTTTTAGAAGTTAGAAGAAACTTCTTAAGTAATGGGTAGGTAAGGCTGTCTGTACATCAATCTTTCAAGTTCGGGTTTCTTGTTAATTCGGCAAACGTTATATATTATAAAATGTATTTCCTTGTTTGAAAAACAGCGAAACAGACACAAAAAAGTAGGAAAACAAATCGCGTCGTTTGGTTCCGGCCGGAGGAGTTAGGCAGGAGCACGTCAAGGACAGAAACAACACCGGGAAACAACTGGTAGGTTTATGGCTGTTTCTGTCAGATTTTAAGTTTTGTGGCTTCTGTTGTTTTCGTGTATTTTAGACCTGCTGCCATGCTCGGTTTAATACGGCTGGCAGTCGCTGGGAGTGTACGTCGACCTGTCAGGTACTTAAAAGTTAGTTTATGCCTCTTTTTCAACGTTAAATTAGAGTATTTGGAATGTTTGTATTATAAACCGTTTATACGTTTTCTTTGACAGTTTGTTTGTGTGCCGTCTGTTTGCTTCTTCCATCCACAGCTGACTTTACACAAGTTAAACCTTAGTTTCTCGGTCAGGTCGGGCTTCAGATGATGTTTATGGTTTGTAGTGAATCTCTTGTGTGGGAGGTTAAAGTGGTCGAACATGAGTTTTCAAAGCTCACCTTCTGTACCAAACCTGTTTAATATCTAAATCCCTAGATAAGATAATGATGCACTTTTAGTTTTGGGTGAACTGTTCCTTTAAGCAGCATTTTACTGTTGAGGTGGCTCTAGTTTTGGTTACTTTGTAGAGTTGAGTTTTCATGTTCCTAGTGAGAAGGAGAAAGTAAATTCACCCCACCGAAAGAATAGAATCAGAGAGAGAGACGACAACACATCAGAGAAGTAAGAAACAAATTAAACAGATTGTGGGGATCATAAAGAAATGACAATTAATGGATTAAAGATAACAAATAAAAGCAGAAAAGCAAGGCAAGTAAACATGAGAGGAATTCGAAGTAGATAAAAATACCAAGAGCAGTAAAAGGACCTCACACACAAGCAAGTCTGTAAAAGTGTGTTTTAAGAAGTGAATTAAAAGTGAAATGTCTCATCATCACAGTTGCAAAGTTTAAAATCTTAACAATGTCTCCTCAGGCGATTATCGACCATGTCGCCGCCCTCCTCTCCGATTCTCTCGGTTCAGCCCACTCGGGCCCTGGTGGACGAGAAGTTAAAGGTGGTGGTGGAGAATCTGCCTCCGGGGTCTCCGGTCACACTTCACTCCCTCCACCACTCTGAGGATGAGGACTACTGGGAGGCCTTCGGACACTACGTCAGCGACTTCAGAGGAACAGTGTCTGGTGGGTTTTAGTCAAGTGTGAACACAAAGATGCCACAGATGTCTGCTGTCGTTGACATTTTCCTGCTTGTGTAGTTGCAGAGGATTTGAGTTTGGGGGGAACGTACACGGGAAAAGAAGACATGGGTTTGCTGTGGAGTATGCGGCCCGTCCCAGGCAGCCGCAAAGGCCTCAGGTAATACGATGAGTCTCTGTGAAGCTGCAGGTGAGAGCTGGGCAAGCAGAAAAACAGACTTAAACGCTCCACATTTCACCTGTCAGGTTGAGAAAGATGAACGTCTGCAGCCCGATGCTCCACAACATCTCGGTCTATGGTGGACATGTCGCTGAGGGCTTCAGGGAGCAGACCCCTCTGACCTCGGTGCTCATAGAGAGGTGGTACATGGCTCCAGGAGTCAAGAGGATCGATATCATGGAGAGAGGAGTGCGAGGGACCCTCTTCATACCTCCAGGTAAACCTGCACCACCTGGGAAACACACTCCCTCCTCGCATCTTCCTTGAATGATCTTGAAATCCTCTGACCCATGTTGTTGTGATTAAAGACCGTCTTCTTTAAAATCCGTCCCTGCCTGCCTCAGGTCCAGGACCGTTCCCCGGGCTGTTGGATATGTGGGGCGGCGGCGGAGGGCTGATCGAGTATCGCTCAGCCTTGCTGGCATCACATGGTTACGTTTCTTTGGCGATGGATTATTTCAACTCTCAGGAGCTCGAGTCCGCAGATCTGGAGTTTAAGTATTTTGAGGTTTGTGTTCTTCTTTTATTGCCTCCAGAGTTTCAACATCCTGTGTGAAGGGAAATTTATCCACCCACACAACAAAACTAAACTTTGATACACTTTGTCCTTTTGAATATGCTTATTTTTTCCACCTAAGCACTTGTTTTTGACTATTTTATGCACACAAAGTGAGTGTAAATATGGAAATAAATAACTGTAATGACTTTTTGCCCCTGTTGTATTCAGGTAGCGGTATTGTGAGGTCATAAATGTGCTTTTTTTGGAGTTAAGTGTCCATTTTTGTCATTAAATTTGAACTTGGACCATGTAAAAATACAGAAGAATGTAGTGCTTATTGGCCAAAACACGGCATTGAATATATTTAGGTTATACTGACATTTGGATTTATAGATGCATATCATAATTTCATGTTATCTGCTTCTGCACAGACGGCGTTTAATATTATCCAGGAGCATCCTCAAGTGATCCCAGACAGAGTGGGAATGTTCGGCCTTTCGCTCGGCTCGCTGGTGACCATGCATGTGGCGGCGGAGAGCACCGTTGTAAAGGCAAGTGACATGCACAGTGTGGTGAGGTTGCTTTTGGTGGCAAAAATCACATAGATCCAGAATGTTAAGGCCTGTACGCAGCGGGAGCGTTTGTTTCACGTGTCATCGTGTTTGTGTTCCAGCCACGTTGTTGTATTTGTGTCAGCGGGAGCCACTTTTATCCACGTGATCGGACCATCAAGGAAGTCATAATGGAGCCCAGATCGTGAGTATTCTGTTCTGTCAGTAACATAAATGCATTCAACCCAGTTTTTTTTGTATAGCCGGAGTGACGTGATCGATTACTTGTGACGGCAGGAACGCTCACCGGTTACGTATCGATGAGAACAACCATCACGTATGGCGAGATATGTGGGTACACTTATTGAGCGACCCCTCGAAGAAAATGGACGTAAGTACCTGTGTTCATGTGGACGAGACTTAGAACTGCAAAAAAAACCAAAAAGATGTCGTATAAGTTTATTCTAACAAACACATTAAAGTTTGGTTATTTCTCTGGCAGGTTGGGAAAATAAACTGTCCCATATTGTTGGTCAACGGCAAAGATGATCAGAACGTGCCTGCGGCTGAGTGTGCTGAGGATGTGAGCACACACACACACACACACACACACACACACACACACACATCTTCAAAAATACTCTTCAGTCTGACGGAAATCATCCTGATTAAAGATTCCAGCTGTTTACATGGAGGCCTGAAGCATTTAATCAGAATACAGTCCCGTCCGCTCTGAAGCATCTCATATGAAATCTAAAAGAAGAAGATTATTCCCACCAGAGAGGAACATCGTGCTGTGTTTTGATTTGACCTTTGACCCTCAGATCGCCCTCCTGATGAATGCAGCAGGGAACGGCCACCTCCTGAGCAGAGTGCTCTACCCCGACACTGGACATCTGATCGAGCCGCCCTACTCGCCTCACTTCAGGGCCTCGAATTTTAAGGCGGCCGGAGTTGCTACAAAGACGGGTGCGTCCTCCTGACAGAGTCACAGAGAACCAAGTCTTCTTTTATATGGACTGTTTATCTGCTGTGTCGTCGGGGGAGTTGAAAGGCACCTTTACATAAAACGCTTGACTATTATTTTTGTGTTTCAGTGATGCTGCTGTGGGGAGGACAAACCAAACCGCACTCGGACGCTCAGGAAGACGCCTGGAAGAAGATTTTATCTTTTCTGCAGCACAATCTGTACTCCAGCACGTCTCCGAGAGCCAAGCTGTGAACGGTCACATACGAACAGATCGGTGCAGGAGCGCAGCGATGTTCTGTATCGTGTTTACTACCTCAAAACAACCTTAGTGTGTGTCGCAGTATAAACCAGGTCAGAGGATTGATCACGTAGTATAACATAATCATTGATTATCAGTGACAGTGACCTTGTTTGAACTGATGCTTTATTGTCATTTAAAAAAAATTGCTAACCATGACAGACATGACATTTTATATGAACTAGAAATATATATTTTTTAATCACAGTAAAATTGTAGAATTTCCATGTGTATAAAAAAATGCACCCTGTATGATAATTATAGATGAAGTGAAGTGTATAAACTACATCAGCCTGAGACACCCGTCAACGTGTTTATGCTCAGGTGTGAGACCAGAACACCCTCAAACTCCGCCTCCACTGGTTTCAACTAGAAGTCTGATTTAATGTAAGCTTATGAGAACATGACACTACTTCTCACTTGATTTATTAACAGCTTCCTTCTTCAGTGCAGTGTGACGTTCATTTTGTAAATTATTGTTTAACATTTTAAACACCATCAACGTGATCACAAGAGCAGCAGCAGTAGAGTGGGCGGGACTAGAGTGGTGTCGTATTTCTGTAGGCTAACCTAGAAGTTAGCAAAACTTCCGAACTGATTTCTGAGTTTTAGGACTACAAGCTTCACAACTCCATGATTGGAAAAGGGTTACAGTGATCTCTGGTGAGTCAGGGGCGTAACGTTGGGGGCCAGTGGACTCTTTCTTTTGCCATGATGAGACACACCGACTCAAAATGTGAATATAATGTGTTTGGACTTCACAGTTTAGTCTGCTTGGGTTGAATTGTGTGTCTGTTTTTATGATTTGTGTCAATAAAGCCATTATTAGTTCTTTTGAGTTTTGTTGTTCATCATTGAACAGGTGTATAAATCTTTTTCCACACTAGCGTTGCTGTAGAGTTTTGGTTTCCAGCACTAAAACCGATACAGACAGCTCGGGTTCAGGTTTGTTTTCATGCAGAGTTCCTTCCTTTATTAGAATAACGTGTTATGGTAACACTTCTAACACCTGGAGGAGATTCTGCAGAGTATGACGTACAGCCCAGAATTACAGGAATAGTTTTTTACTGATGCAAATATACAAAATGGACGAGTGCTGCTATTTCTGCCTGGTTGGTTTGTGTTTGTCTGTATTAGCAGCAGCTTACTGCTCAGTTCATTGAGGCAGCGGTGAAGTTCAATCACTCAGACTTCAGTAAAGGAACGCGCTGCCACAGTCCTTTCCTCAGGTGTAAGTGCACGTGTGCGATCATCTGAGCAGAGTCTGGATCTGCTCGACCAGTCGCAGCGTCGGCTGGCTGATCAGGTAGTGAGGTGGCAGCTTCTCCTCGGCACATGACAGCTTCACAAAATACCTGCAGGGAAGAAACGACATGTTACATCAACACTTCATCATCCTCAGTTCATGAGGTTCTTTCAAAGAGCAGCTTCACAGACCTGAACTCCTCCCTGAAGTGAGATCTGAGGTGCTGTCCCAGCTGGGTGTTGTACTGCAGGCAGGCCAGCAGGAGGCGACAGCGCTGAAATAACAGCACAGACTGAACTGGGCTCAGAAACGACTCCTGCAGGTCGGACAGAACCAGGACCACCTGCTGAGCCTGGTAGCTAAGGAAGGACGTCTGCAGAGAGGAGAAGAGACCGCCAATGATCTTTTAGTCAGGCAGAATCTCTCTGTGGTGGATACATGATCCAAATTCAAATAAAAAAACTCATATGATTCACAGGAAAGTTTAACTAAAGGATGCAGCTCCGAGTTTACCAGGTGAGGATGAGGCTGCAGGACTCGGAGGATCCATCCAACAGACAGGAAGTTGTCAGCGGAGGAACATCTGCTGGCCTAAAACACAGAAAAGTTACAATGAAGTGTGACGTCACCACAAATGTTTGAACCTCACTTGCAAACTGTCAGACTTGCACAAGAAGACACCAAATTGATTATTAACCTGATCATCTGATTAATGAATTCATTAGAAATCAAGCGGCCGTCGTCTCAACTCACCTCGTGGCCTAAAAGCAGCAGCTCGGACAGCAGCGAGCAGGCGGCGTCCAGGTACTCCGACAGTAAGGCCTGAAGACAGAGAACAACTGTGACATTAAAAACTGATTTAAATAAATACAAATATTAAGTTGAGAGCAGATCGCAGCTCACCTCACAGTCGATCAGAGATCCTGTGTTTTGCGTTCGTTGCTCTGGATCACATATCACGGCGAGCAGCATTCTGGAGGCCAGGGCACCTCTGGAGGTGAGGAACAAAATCATCCTTTAAAGAGCGTTCACAGCAGAAAACCAGATTAATTGTTATGATTCAAGGTTTGATTCCAGGTGAGGTGTTTACTTCTTGGCAGTGAGCAGGTTGAGTCTGGCCGGCTCCACCTCCGTCTCCCTGAACATGACGGCGAGCGTCTGGACGATCAGAGTGCTCAGTCTGAGCGGAAGGAGAGAGCCGGAGTGTTTTTAGACGTCTGATTTTATTTTTGTAGCTTCTAAGTGGCTCTAGATTCATAAAAGTCTTTAAAATGTATTTACATTTTTAAAGCTTCGACACTCCGAACAGATGGATAAAGAGGCTTTAAACGTTATGAACACACACAAATTCCATCCTTCTAAAAACAGCCGTAAGAATGAGCTTAAAACCTCAACACACACACACACACACACACACACACACACACACACACACACACACACACACTCTCTGGAGCTTACAGTAGCTGATCTGCCGTGTAGACTCCACTGAGGCTCTGACAGCCGTGGAGAGATTCCTCCAGAGTCTGAACCAGGAACACACACACCTCACCGGACTGAAACACACACAACAACAGAGGAAAAGTCGCACAAGTCCAACCAGATTACACTCAAGTCTTTTCTGTATTTGTCTCAGTCATAAGAGGTCACAGAGGCGTCAGTATTAGATCAGTTCAAAGGTCTTTGCAGAACGTCTCAGAAGAAGCGTCGCTGCAATACGTGATTATTTTTCTTATCAGTTTATCTGTGAACTGTTTGAGGTTCCTAAATAAAACGATTTGTCTATGAAATGCTTTAAAATGGTGAGAAATGTCGATCTCACAGCCAAAGACGCATCCGACACCTGAAGATATTCAGTTTACCATCACGGAAGATGATGAAAAAACAGGAATATCACATTTGCAGAGGAAAACTTTTACTGTTTTTGTTTCTGTACTTTCAGTATTTCATTTTATGAACAATCTGCTGATTGATTGTCTGCAGACCGTCATGGTGATATTAAATTGTTTGATTCCCCTTTTTTTTCTTCTTCTTTCAAAATAAAAGCAGATTTATTTTTTCCATCATGTAATTGACTTGTCTGCTAATCATTACAGCTCTAACGTGTCTTGTCCTCAGGTTTACTGTCACTATACCAGGACAGTCTTGTGTCTTTAGTATCTAAAAACTCTGGCAATTAAGTATTGCTTTGTCACTAATTTCCCCAATATTGTTATTAGAAGACAAATATGACAAATATGAATATGAGCTTTGTGGGCATGAATTGTTTTTGGATTGAACTGGGTTCACTGGGTCAGGGTGTGATCAGGCGTGACTGAATGATGATGGTCTGTAGAGAATGAATTCCTCAGAGGTTCAGAGGTATAAACAGGAGTTATAGCAGCTCACCCTCCAGAAGAGTCTGCGCAGGGTGACGTTGCGGTGAGCGGCCGTCCTCAGCTCCTGCAGCAGCAGGTAGAGACTCTCCACACTGATCCCCTCCTGCTGCAGCTCAGAGCTCAGCTGAGCAAACAGGTGAGCTGTCCGCTCCCAGCTGACCACACACACACACACACACACACACACACACACACACACACACACAGTATATTATTATTAATGATTCGGCCTCTGTTATCGTGCAGTTCTGTGTTACAGCAGAGTTTTGTTACCTGATGGCAGGAAGTCGTTTTCCAGGAGGAGAGTCAGACGAAGCTCTGCACCATCCTCTGTAGAGAGGGTCTAACAACAGGGTGGACCTCTGAGCACACACACACACACACACACACACACACACACAGAATCTTAACACTGAAGTAGAATCTTAACATCCAAGATTTATTCTTCGTGTGTCTCTTTGTCGTCACTCACGATGATGTAGCTGTTCCATGAGCTCTGCAGGTGGAGGTAAAGTCTGGACGTATGTGAAACGGCGTAGAGATGCAGCTCAGCCTGCTTCTCCTCTCCGCTGCTCTTCCTGCCGTCTCTTTTCAACAGGCGAGACAGAATTAAACCGATCCTCCTCGGCACCTGAAACATATCAACACAGGAAGGATTATGGCTTCACTGGCTCAGTGTCAGTAGCTGGAAGTCTAGTTTTCCAGCCTCATCTCATTTTCAATTCTGTGACACTTTAAGTTTTAAGCTAACCATCCATCTGTACCTTGCCCTTCTCAGGGATGGTCTGAGGTGAGGTGGTGGAGGAGGAGAGGTTTGGTGGTGTGGATGGAGGCTGGGCTGGAGGGTGTGGGAACCTCGGGAGGCCCAGAGTCTCCGGGTTTGGACAGGAGGCAGAACGTGTGGGCCTCATCACGTGAAGCCTCTCCATCCCCCTCTCACTGCGGACCACGATGAACAGGGAGAGAGTTGGTTACCAGTAAAAAAACAACTCTTTTGTTTCTGATGTGCAGCTTTAGACTTCCGGTGTTGTTGACGTCGACCCGGCAGGCTGCTCAGTAATTAGAACGTAATGAGTAAACGGTTGTAAACTGCGTTCACGTCTCCAAAGATCCTGCGTGTGTTTAATGACGTCCCGGGAGGTGAAGTACACCTGAGCAGCGAGACCGATGAGCGCGAGACAGCGTTTAGAATCACACACAAATCAGTTTGTCATAACCAGGCAACAGTTCGGCTCATGTGTTCACACTTCCTGTCGTCTCTTCACAGTTTCCTGACGGATGCACAGGGGAGGTTTTTTTAAAAAAGGAGGAACACAATCCCACCGGACGCAATCACATCAAAAACATGGACGACATGAACGACTCAACTTAGACATGTACAAATCCTTTTGTCCTCTGATTCTGTGTCCTGCTCATATAGTCCTGCAGGTGAGCTGAGGTGAAACATGCCTCTCTTTAATAAATAAGTCATGAGCTACCTGAGACAGCGAACAGGATCAGAGCAGAGCCGGATAGAGTGGGACAGCTTTCACTTCACGCATTATTCAGTAGTTTCCCATCCGTAAGTGGAAGACGATATTGACTCTTTTGTCAGACGTCAGTGAGGACGGTGGTCTGAAAATAACACGTATATAAATGCAGGTATGTGCACACAAAAGTTTAACACTGCACCTTCTTCCTTTATCTCTCTTGTAGCCCCGCAGACATCCAGAGCTGTAAAGGTTTTATAGTTTGAAGAGTTTGTCTGTCTCCGTGACTCCCGGACAGAATCTTTACAGCACGCTTTAGACAGACAGGACGAGGAAAATGCTAAATTAGACACCTAAAGTTACAAAGTGTACAAAGTCTGAAGTGTCAAATAGTCCTGAAATTAAGTGATTGATGATGGAAAAAAAGCCTTTATTTAGGACTTTCTATTCGAGTTCAGGCTAGCAAAGATTTAGAATTCGGCTTCTCCGGGCTGCGCTGGATGAACATGCATGTAGGCAGCTGATTTGAAATGTTGGTGGAGCTGGAGGAAAGGTCAGAGGATCAATAACGTCATGAGGATTCATCTTCTCAGGACCATGAATGTCAATAAAATGTCCGTTCAATAGCTGTCAAGCTGTCTTCAAATCTTTCTTCAGCTCAACCGACAGCGCAAAACAAAGAAAAAACAGCAAATTGTCACACTGAAGGAGAAGAAGTTTGACAGTTTTGCTTGAAAAATTAATCGATAAACTGATTTATCAACCGATCGATTAATCAACTGATTGTTGCACCTCCAGAATATGGAAATAAATCAACTTACAATCACTGATTCTATTACATCAACTCTATATTTATATCACCTAAACTTCAGTAAAGATGTTAAAAGAACTTTACACGAACTAAAATGCCACTCAGTAGAGTGCATGCCTCCGCCGAGGCCCAATAGTCCCCTTTTGTATTCGTCACTCAGAGAAACCAGCCACCAGACAAGGGTGAAATTTAGTTTCTGTTAGAAGTAGTATATCTAACGATGAGGGGAATAAACGAAGAGTGTTTGGAACATACTGCAAGTAATATGCATCAACTTCAGGTTGAATATTCCATCAAGACAGTTATGGAGTTGGAGAAACCAAAGCCAGAGTCTGCCTGCATACCTGGATATCATCTGACAAACCAGAGACCTGTGTGTGTGTGTGTGTGTGTGTGTGTGTGTGTGTGTTTGTGTGTGTGTGTGTGTGTGTAATGCTCACCTCTGTGCAGGATATCCTGTCGGGGAAATAAAGACACAGGATGGTTAAAGTTACAGTTTAAGGTCTCAGGGGAAATAAACCAAGAACCTGCGGCTGCTCTGCTGATGTTTGTTACAGATTTTCTAAAAAAATAATAAATAAATAAATGACACCACACACATCAACTTTATATTTGTTCACTGGCCTTCTCAACCATCTTTTTGCCTTTTTTTTAAAAGCAGGTAAACACTCGTCTTTACCTTCTAACGTGTGTCCTAATGTTGAGCAGTGGCTGGGTCTGCGAGAGGGCGGGGCCACAGGTGGAAGCCCCGCCCTCTGGTCTACCCTCAGCCAATCACGCCCACTCTGCACAGGCTTTTCAGTGACGTAGGTGACTCTGATGTGCTGGCAGAGCTCCCTGTCTTTCCCACGTAGGAAATCTGGGAGGTCATTGACCTGCAGATGAGGCAGAGGAAAAGATTGTTGTTTATTTATTTTCTTTGTGTATTTGCGTTTTCGTCCATTTTCTCTTTTGATTCTGTCTAAATTTATTTTTTACTGTATTTCTCATAATGATGGAGGCTGTTAACATCCGTCAGTCACTCATCCAAACAACAATGGGTGTTTAAAAGAGTCAGTTGTTGTATCTTTAATGGCTATGCTACCTAAAAATCTGACTCTCTCTGAAGTGGACCATGTCAGAGGTTTCTGAAGAGAAGATTTAATCCCAAATTAGCTTAATTTCCCCTTCAGAGCGCTCCAACAACCGGTGGAAAAGTCAAGGGAAGGAAACTGACACCTCGTCTCTATATAAAAACGTAACACCTGCTGAAGCTGTGAGGCACACTGTTGAACATGCACTGTAATCTGATGGTTTAATGCAGACCGGATTAACTCTCCTTAGAACAAGTTAAACCTCTGACCTCTGACCTGCGTGACATAACAAGATGATAGATGGTAATTAGAGGCTTCTACGGCTACACAGCTTCTCTTCAGACACTGCTTGATAAGCACTAATGTTACGTATCATTAATCTTGAATCCATTTTAATCTAATGGAAATCGTTTCCTGATTAGTTAATGTCTTTATAAGATGTTACTGGGAGCAAAGGCACCAAACTTCTTACAAATTAAAGGTGTTTTACAAACACATCACCTGAAAGCACCTGTCAGATATTAAGACTTCCTATTATTTGAGCTATTCAACAGCTAAAATACAAAATAATTGAAAGAAAGGTCAATCCATTATGGCCGTTAATAGATCAGACGACTTTAAGTACCTCTAAAACTGATTAGCAGATTAATCAATTAGTTGATCAGCAGAAAGTTGGAACAATTTTGTTGTTTAGTTTTCTCCAATAACAACTATTAACAACTAACAACAATTAATGGACACCAATCCAGACTTTGGGAAGGCTTGATCTGCATTTTTGCACACATTTCTGACATGTTTTGGTCCTGACAGCTAATCAGAAGAATAATCAACACATAAATCAATAGTGGGAATAATTGTGCAGCAATAAACAATGTATCTATGAGATTAATTCATATTGAAATTAATAATTATTGCAGCCCTGAACCTGTACTACCGTTACATTATTTATTGTTTGCTAAAATCAAAGGTTTTTCATAACATATAATTAATTATCATGGTTACGTTAGCTGATCAAGTTTGCTAGCTAGTCAACTAACATATCTACTCAAAGCGAGAGAGCAGGCACGCTAAAGTTAGCCAGTTAGCTTTACCTTAGCTACGCTGCATGGATCTAGTGTTGGTCGCTACGTAATGTTAGCTGATAACGTAACTTGCTAATGCCAAGCTAGCCAAATTACCAGCCAGATCAGCACTGAGAGTCGGAATGAATCAGGCGACATTATCCACGAAGGACATCATGTTAGCTCGTTAGCTAGCTAGCAAATAATGTTAGCCAGCCATAGCCAAGTAAAACCACAATATCACTTAATATATTTACAGTAATTTTTGCGTGGACGTTTCGTTGTTATGTGTGGTGGTTGTTTTTTTAAATTAGCTAACTTAAAGCTAACGTTAGCTTGTGTTGTGTACTGTTCAGGTCACACATCATTTACATTTTCCTTCCTTCCATTAAATAGAAATTAGTTCACAGTCGACCAAGAAAGTTTGAGAAGACGTGATTTTAAAATTCCGTTAGAATCCATTCAGACAGGACACGTTAATGACGTCACATTCTTACATATTGCACCTTTAAACCTGAAATAATCTGAATATGTGTGATTAAAGCAAAGGGATTTGAAAATGATCTTGATCTCTGGGCGTTGTAATATACCTTTATTATTATTTTTGACACCTTATAGATCATGACTCTCATTTAGTTCTCTGTCAATCGACTAATCGATCAGTTTGAGCTCTGATCGCACTGTTTAAAGTGAAAAAGTAAGACTGTAACTTTATTTTGATAAACTCACCAGTTGGATGTCTCTCACGCGCTCGAAGCTGAACGCCTCGGTGAGCGTGCGCGGCGGGTACTCGGTGAGGTACACGCGCTCATCGGTGAGCACTACGTGCATGTACACCTTGTTGACGGTGTGTGAGACCACCACGCACGGCTCGTAGGCTCGGATCCGCTCGTACACCTCCCGCTCCGTGTTCCGCTTCAGGAACGAGTCCAGCTTGATGTTCCGGCGGGCGAGGAGCGAACCGGAGCCGGTCCGAGCCATCACGATACCGGCGGCAGCAGTTAAGAGGAGTTTGAGACGTCACCCTCCACTTTGAGGTGAGGCAGGTGTTCCTCTGACGCGGTCCATCCGTTAAACGTCCACTTTACACCGGTGTGTTAACTTCCTGTGAGGAGCCGTTGCTGCTCGTCCCGGTACCGAACGCTGAGATCTGAGCAGGTAACGGCCGCTGTCACGTTCTATCAGTGCACACAGCTCTCTGATTGGTCCGCGCGGTGCGGAGGAAGGCTGCTGATTGGCTGGGAGGTAACGTCTTAATTCATCGTTTAAAAGCGGCTCAGAGCTCGATCAGAGCCACAAAAACACAAAGTAATGTGTAAAATAAATAAAAGTATTTTGAAACAATGATTTATTTATATAATTAGACTCATTTATATTTGAAAGTTTATGTATATATTTATTGCGCAATTTATTTTTTCAGAGATTTATTTATTCATTCATTCATTCATTCATTCATTCATTCATTTATTTAATATTGATTTGAATGGTATTCCATCGAAGCCGTAGCCAGGATTTGATATTTAATCATGGGCTCAAGTCCAAGAAAATGTTAACCAGTCAATTAAAGCC
>CAEMYA010000213.1:2275268-2322013 GCA_903131615.1 Diplodus sargus
CTTAGCTACGCTGCATGGATCTAGTGTTGGTCGCTACGTAATGTTAGCTGTTAACGTAACTTGCTAATGCCAAGCTAGCCAGATCAGCACTGAGAGTCGTGATGAATTAGGCGACATTATCCACGAAGGACATCGTGTTAGCTCGTTAGCTAGCTAGCAAATAATGTTAGCCAGCCATAGCCAAGTAAAACCACGATATCGCAATATATATATAGTAATATTTGTGTGGACGTTTCGTTGTTATGGGTGGTGGTTGTTTTTTAAATTAGCTAACTTAAAGCTAACGTTAGCTTGTGTTGTGTACTGTTCGGTTCACACATCCTTTAGATTTTCCTTCCTTCCCTTATAAAGAAATTAGTCTGCAGGCGACCAAGAAAGTTTGAGAAGACGTGATTTTAAAATTCCGTTAGAATCCGTTCAGACAGGACACATTAATGACGTCACATTCTTACATATTGCACCTTTAAACCTGAAATAATCTGAATATGTGTGATTAAAACAGATGGATTTGAAGTTGATCTTCAACTCTGGGCGTTGTAATATACCTTTATTATTATTTTTGACACCTTATCGATCAGCTAATTGATCTGTTAATCAAAGAAATGATCAGCAGACAAATCAGGACTCTCCTTTAGTTCTCTGTCAATCGATTAATCGATCTGTTGGAGCTCTGATCACACTGTTTAAAGTGAAAAAGTAGACTGTAACTTTATTTTGTTAAACTCACCAGTTGGATGTCTCTCACGCGCTCGAAGCTGAACGCCTCGGTGAGCGTGCGCGGCGGGTACTCGGTGAGGTACACGCGCTCATCGGTGAGCACTACGTGCATGTACACCTTGTTGACGGTGTGTGAGACCACCACGCACGGCTCGTAGGCTCGGATCCGCTCGTACACCTCCCGCTCCGTGTTCCGCTTCAGGAACGAGTCCAGCTTGATGTTCCGGCGGGCGAGGAGCGAACCGGAGCCGGTCCGAGCCATCACGGTACCGGCGGGAGCAGTTAAGAGGAGTTTGAGACGTCACCCTCCACTTTGAGGTGAGGCAGGTGTTCCTCTGACGCGGTCCATCCGTTAAACGCCCACTTTACACCGATGTGTTAACTTCCTGTGAGGAGCCGTTGCTGCTCGTCCCGGTACCGAACACTGAGATCTGAGCAGGTAACGGCCGCTGTCACGTTCTATCAGTGCACACAGCTCTCTGATTGGTCCGCGGGGTGCGGAGGAAGGCTGCTGATTGGCTGAGAGGTAACGTCTCATTTCATCGTTTAAAAGCAGCTCTGAGCTCCATCAGAGCCACTAAAAACATAAAGTAATGTGTAAAATCAAAGTATTTTAAAACAATTATTTATTTATATAATTAGATTAACTCACTTATATTTTAACCTTTATGTATATATTTATTGCCCAATTTATTTTTTCAGAGATTTATTTGTTTATTTATTCATTTATTATTCATTAATTTATTTAATATTGACTTGAATGGTACTCCATCAAAACTGTAGCCAGGATTTTATATTTAAGTCCAAAAAAATAATACTAGTCAATTAAAGCCTTGTATTCATTTATTTATGTATATATTCAATTAAGTGAATTATTGATACTCTTAAACTTCTTAAAGCATGATTATTTCCTTTGTTTTCAATCTAAAAAACATTACTTCCAGTCCACACATGACTTTTAAACAGTAAGATGATGGCAGACAGATAAAACAAAATAAAATTTAAAAACACACGCACGCACACACACACACACACACACACATTTAAAAACAGAAAATTAACACAGACAGTCATCGGAGTCATCATGTCTCAAGTCAAGTCATGACTCTTTAATCTCCAAATTCAGGTTGTGTTTCAAATCGCTGACTCGATTCCAAGTCTCTGTCCATGGTCCTAAACTCAGTGTGAACTTGTCCCCTCAAACAGAAAGCTCAGAGTTGATGCAGATTCCAGATGCTACCACTAGAGGGCGATACAGCCTCTAGATAACCTAAATACCCTCAGATGTATGTAGACATGTGGGCCTTTAATGTTCATACTTCAGTTGTGCATGTGATCAAAATTCTTACATTTTCTGTTTGTTACTGTTAACCTATTAAATGAATAAATAATGTGAGACATTCTGAGTTGACGTAAACCTGGAAAAATGTTTAAAATGTGTTCATCCTCCCTCTCTGCCTCGTCCTCCTCTTGTTGACCCTTTCCGACACACACACACACACACACACACACACACACACACACACACACACACACAGTGAGAGAGAGAGAAAGGCGGTGGCTGCATCTTTGAAGGGGAGCTTTGTAAATGGGTGCAGAGATGAACGCGGAGTTGTTTTGGACACCAAAACGCTCACGTACACACACACAAACACACACACACACACACACACACACACACACACACACACACACACACACACCATGAGGGAGATGAAGGCAGTGTTGTTTTACAGAGGGACACACTCAGTCTTTTATGCAGCTCAGTAAGAAGACTGAGACACTATAGACACACAAACCAGGCTCCAACTCATCTCCCTTATCAAAACCCCCAAATTCAGCCGCACATAGTGACTCATCATGTTCACCGTATTTTAAAATGTGTCCAACACAGCTTCATAATGAGCTGGATGTGTGCTGATGTGTACGATGCAGCATGTAATCTGCAAGGTAACTAACTGAAGTAATCAGTTACACTTAGTTACCTTCATCACTATATCTTGTTCTTGCCATTCTTAAGTACAATTTTGAGGTACTTTCTGCTTTATTCATGTATTCAGCTGCATGCAGGACAGTACTTGAGTAAATGTATTTAGTTACATTCCATCACTGTTTGGTATTATTAATCTCAATCTGCAAAGTAACAAACTGAAGTTATCAAATAAAAGACATGTTGTAGAAAGTAGGCTACAATATTCGCCTCTGATGTGTAGTGGAATATTAGTATAATGTAATCTGAATACTCAAGTAAAGTTCCTCGAATTATCTCAGAATTGTACAATTGTATGAAAGTACAGTACTTGAGTAAATATTTGCTTTCCATCAGGGACAAATGGCCAATGTAAGAAGCAAAACAAAATATGTTTATTCAGTTTTACTGCCCCTTTTTTTAAATAAGGACACTTGAAATGTTCTTTAATTGATCTTCCTCAACATGAAGTACAAAGTAAAACAAACACTTGAAGGTAGTACATAAAGTGTTCTTGCCCTCCATAGTTGCGGTTCTGGTCAGCCGGGTCGCACTGTACTCCTTCATCATCATCATCATCATCATCATCATCGTCGTCTCCTTCATCATCAGCGTGTGTTTGTGTGCAGCTGCAAACAAAAAGTCGTGGGCTGACCGGTCACACTGTCGCCTTTGTTCTGCAGAAGAAGACAAACAGTCACATTTCCAGCAGAGAGAGAGAGAGAATATAACCCCGTGTCACACACACACACACACACACACACACACACACACACACACACACACACACACACTGGTTACAGTTGGTGTTGACCTTCATGACATTATGAAGGCCGCTAATGAGGTTTAAAGTTCAGACTCTAAAAATGTGACCATGCTCTTGCTGCCAGATTCATGAACTTGTGTTTTTGTTTTCCATAATCGACATCTTGTCAGACAAAAATATCTCTACTGTTCCAAAACACAACCTAAACTTGCCAGTTTTCTTTCCCGTGTTATAATTATTTTCCCAGTTATTGCTATTTTATTTCTTTAGTCAGCGAACTCATCTTTGTTTTTCTGGTAGGAAGAATTATAAGAATAGTGAGGTGTGTTTACAACCTTATTTCACATTTTATTTTTGCTTTCTTTAGAAAAAAATAACCTTTTTAAAGCACTTTTTAAATTGAAATAGGCATCCGATTGTTATTTTATGACACAGAACAAAGCATGTGAATAATTTAAGCCTGTGGTAACAACAGACTTTATTTCAGGCATGTAATCGAAAACCAATACAAAAGATTAATTGACTTTAAGATGAGGAAACCGGATGTGCAAAAATAATAACTGATTTCCAGGTTATAGGACTAATTACCACAGCAGGACACTTTGAGTGACTTTTTATTACTTTAAACTCAGCCGGCAACATTTAGGCCTACTAATTCCTTTGTGGTGTTATGTTTAATAGCTCTAATGGCCCACAGTTAAATCTAATTGTGATATTAGGATGTGATTAATAGTTTATTTCCTTCATCTTTTCTTCTTCTGCCTCTTTTTCTTCCCCAGTAACGCACAATTAAGACATTTTTCTTGATCAAAGAACGTGTTCTCAGCTCTAAGAAGGACTAAAGACACAAAGAGGGGCCAGAAAGACAGAAAGAAAGCCATAAATCTCAGTATTTCTGTCTCTTCTGTGGGTGTTGAGCAGTTGATCGTCTCTGTTTCCTCCCAACGGATCGGGCGCGCGGACAAACAGAGCAGCATCTGTTGAGCGCGCGCTCCGTCTGTGTCAACCGACGAGTGACGGAATCGCACGAGTCGAGCCGAGTCGAGCCGAGCGCGACAGATTGAACCAGCTAAAAACTGACAAACGGCGGCAGATATTCAGATACTCCACAGATTAATTAGCCGACGAGCTAACATCGTGAAAACACAGCGCAGGGATGACGGCTTTAAGCAGCTGGGAGCTGTGCGTCAAGTACGCCCTCTTCATCTTTAATTTCGTCTTTTGGGTAAGTTACTAAATTCAAAATAAACACGTAAATATCGTTAAAGTCACAATATTTTAGCTACAACAACACCGTGAAAATGTTAGCTAGCTAGTTCCTGTCGTTTTAAAATAAGAGTTTGCTGTTTGTTGAATATTTATGATAATTTTCACTGTTGAAGGAAGTACTCAAATCGTTTATTTCAGTGAAAGTAGTAATACTTCATTACAAGTAAAAGTCCTGCATTTAAAACATTACTTGAGAAAAGTATACCAAAATAAAGCATATACACATATTTCAGGACAATATACATATTATTCTGTTATAATTATTGATGCATTGAAGTGTTCATCACTTTACTGTTGCAGCTGGTAAAGGTTGATCTCATTTAACCTAAATAATATAAGCTACTTAATAACAAATTATTATTTAGTTTTTATTCTTCTATTGATAATCTGAATCTGCAAACAAACAGGAATTATTTTGTCAAATAAATGTGGTGAAGTGGAAAGTACAGTATTGTCATCAGAGATGGAGGGAAGTATATCATAAAGAGGAAAATACTCGAGTAACATACAAAATCCTGTATTAAAGGACAGTACTTAGATATTGGAGGCATGTTTTAAAACATATGATGTATTGATACTTTTTGCTGCACAAAAAGTGGCGTTTGAATTTGATTTTACCTCACACTTTTCTTACAGTTGTGGTTTTACACTGTGGTTGACAACATTTCATAACATGTCTGAAATCTGTAAACCAGTTTCAACATGTAAACAAAATTATCAGCATGAGAAACTGTGAAAATTATAATCTATGTGTGAAAAAAAGCAGATGTGTGACGTTGTTACATTACCAGCAAACATGTGATCCTGAGGACATCTATGGAGACATGACACTTATTGAAGTTGAGATCAAAATAGTGCCCAAGTTGGAAGATGGGTGTGGTCCGACCCATTAGGAATTTCTTATGCAACAATCTTGTAATGACTTCTGGGTCAGAGGGGCACCATCTCTAATTTTCACGTTAACATTTTCATGCACTTGTCAAAATAGCCAGCTGCCCATAAAATATGTGAAACTGAATTTACATGCAAAGAAGCAAATTTCCTGTGATTTCATGGGACATGTATTGTTTCTTTATGTGGTAATTCTAAACACATGTGAACATTGAATGCTGAAGAAAAAACATATTTGATATGAGACTTCTCAGCACCTTAATCTCGTCATCAGCTAAATGTGTCCTTCCTGTGTGTGTCAGCTGTGAATCCCCAGTAAAAATTATCTGTAATTGCATTACATCTGAACGCTCTTCTCTCTTCCCCTTTGATCACTGCTATGTACTGCCTAATCACGATTTAGTTCAGAAGGTTTTCCACTTTGACTTCTTGAGGTTTTTTTGTTGGCACTTCTGGCTGCACCGAGTCAAACCATGCCGACCCACCCTGTCAGTGCTGGAAACCAGAGAGACAGATGTTTTCATGAAAGTCTCTGTGTCTTCTTCTCAGTAGTTTTGTGGCTTAACACTGAATCTTTGTGGTTTGACGTTTAGTTTCTATCCAGTGTTCCTGTCTGTGCTCTCAGCTGTATTTTACTGCTTCATGTTCGCTCTGAGCGGTTTCAGAAGTCGTGTTAAATTTGGTTCTGGTGAAAAACCACATGTGATGTTATCATGAAGGCGGTAAACAGGAAGTGGAGTGGTTTACTTGGTAGCAGTTTTCTTTTTTTTTTTTTGGTTTTTGACATTTGAGTGATATTAATCAACCCTGTCTAAAAGTCATCATCCTGTGGTAATGTTTGGTTTGGGTCTGAAGTGAAAACTAGTTTCTTACCTCCACCACATGTTTTCACCTGTGCCTGTTTGTTGGTTGGCTTGTCAGCAGTATTACACAAAAGCTACAGAACTGATGTCCACGCAGTTTAGATTGCTGATGGGTCTCAGCTCAGAAAAGATTTTCCTTTTTTTTAAATATATTTTCTTTAATTTCTCAGAGAATATGGATCCTGATGGAAACAATTCTGGCGTATTTAGGGAGCTGGTATTGACGACTGAGTACAGTTTGATGTGGATCCTCAAAATGAGGATGTGAGGACAGTTGGGCCTTGGTGAACCTTTTTTTAGGGCTTAGAGAAAGATTCTGTTAAAGTCCAGCAGAGGGCATGATTAAGGCCAATCTGTCCTGAACCGGCAGAGAGGTTGTGCAATTTTCTTTACTCTTCTTCCTTCCTTCTCACATCGTTAACACTATCTAGCTGTTTTTCATCTTTTGTTCTCTTTTATTGGAACTCATCCTCCTCCTCCTTGTTTTGTTTGACCCCTTTTATTTCTTCTTTGCTCTCCAACAACCTTTTATCACTCTCCTCCTTATCTTGTATTTTAAAGAATTTTTTAAAAACAAATACACAGTTGGGATTTGTGAACACTTGACAAACAAATCAGTTTGTTTCTCCTGGCAGGAGAGAGAGAGAGAGAGAGAGAGAGAAAGAAGGGAGGAAGCAAAGAAGGAGAGTGAGAGATGGGGGAGGCTTTAGCAGCTTGGAAACAAAGCTGGTGTTGTTGGTTTCACTGGGTCTACTGGGAGAGGAGGGCAGCTCGAGTTACCTCAGCAAACAACGCTGAGCTCCAGTCGCAGGAGGTTTGTGTGTGTGAATACACCTGTGAGGCCTTCGTTTCCCTTCACTCACCTTTTTCGTCGGCTTCTTGTTGGGTCTTGTATGATTCCAAACGAGACAGAAAATAGTTTTACTATTCACTATTCATCCAGTAATCTTAATCTTCTCTATCTTGTCTGCATCATCTGTTGTTTATTCTTGCTGTCTCTCAGTATGCCAGACTGTCAGACACTTTATCATCAATTTAGGTAACCGAATAATTGTTAATGTTATTAATCACAGAATAAAATTGCTCATTCACTGTTTTCTCCCCTAAAAGTGTGTGAGAACGTGCTTTCCTCTGTTTGATATCACTGTAAATGATCAGCTTGTCAGGGCTGAAGTGCTGATCAGACAGAATAAGTTATTTGAATGTGTTACATTGGACTCTGGAGAATTATGATGAGCATTGTTCACACTAAACAGATAATCAATCAACAGATTAATCAATGACAATAATCAGGAGCTGCAGCCCTACTCAAGATAACAAAACAGATGAAGAATGAAGCGGCGATAAACTCACAAATGTGATAAACAAAGTATTTTATCTCCTAACAACAAAGTTAAACACATTTTTAAGTGAAAGGGGACTTTAGATTCCAGTTGTGTCATCTTTTATCACATAGCTACCGCATGTTTTTACGGCTTGGAGGTTACTGATATTATTGTTTTTATTGAATAATATTATCAATATTTAAGTGTATTAAGATCTTGCCGTCACCAGGACAAGATTAAAAAAAAACATGAAATCTCCTCAAAAACATTGCACTGTTGAAATAGAACAATTGTTAAACCGGTACTTGATCTGTGGGGGGTTGATGCTGTAAATCACAGCAGGTGAATGCTCTTTAATTGCATTCACCTGCTCTGATTTACACCTCATGGTTGCCTGTGTAAAATTCAGTGGTACAGATAGGTGTCCCCCCTCACTCCCACACTTCCTCCCCCACCCAGTCCCTCCCCCTGACTTCCTAAGTATACCCAGGTGAGGCCTGCGAGGGTGTGGCTCACAGAAAAATCCTCCTGCTACACCTCTATCCCTGACAAACACGGTCTGACTGTTGAGCTGTTGAGAACATTTGGATTTTTCTGCTCTATAAACATCTAAATCTTGAAGTTGGAGCCATGGGCGGACTGCAGTGCATCAAATACCTGGTGTTTGTGTTCAACTTTCTCTTCTGGGTATGTAGTGTCACTTACACAATGTTAGCTGTGGTTGATACGTGAGACTCTGGGTGAGACAGAGCTGCTGTCTGAGGGATTTGATTGGTTCTTTGTAGTTTCAAAACAAGTTTCACTGGCAAAGAGAAGAGTTAAGTGAGCTTTAAACTTTTAGTTTGTGGAGTTTGTGTTGTTTGAGACACTGGATTGCAGCCTAACTTCTGGTAAAAGCAGTTTCTGTGAAGCTCAAAGCGACTTGAGAGTTTTCTTTTTGTTTGTTTGTTTGAGGAGGGTCTCTCAGGGTTACAAAAATGATAACTTAATTAATCGACTGTAGACCAAGTATCCCTCCTCTGGTTGAAAAGTAGAGGACAATTGGTTAACCTGCTTCACCTGTTGTCTGCTGACGTGCGTGTAGTCACATTGTGCCTTCAGGAAATTGTGTCAGTGGAAAAACTGACATGTGGTCTGTCTGATACAACAATGCCTGACATAACTTACATGAAAGGTTTTCCTGCTGGAGTTCGTCTGAAGCTGCTACACATTTTCCAATGAAATATTTCCATTTAGATGTGTTTGACCAACAGATTTGATTTGGAAATATTAATTAGTCTCATAGTCTCAGTTGCAATTTTTAATTAAGGCAAATTACAATAACTATGATGCAATTCCATTATCCAAATATCTGGTGGGTCTTTTATAGAGCTGAATAAATTAGATTATTGATTTAAGTCAGATTTTCTGCTTTCCTCTGTCATTTGAATTTAACATCTTTTAGTTTTGGACTGTTAAAAAAAACGGAAAACTCTTTGAAGATATAACTTTGGGCATTTGACATTTATAGACTTGAAAATGGCCCCCATAAAATCGTCTGTCTAAAATAGTTAGCCCGACATTGATTAGCTGACAAAAACAAATGGTACATTCTCATCTGGCGTCCTTATCAATCTACACACAGCTTACTTCTCGATAAATATTTGCTGTCATAGCTACACAGTTCACCTTATTTTTATGATTTTCTACGTATTATAACACCGGCAGATCGCGCTACATGCATTCCGCTTTCAAAGATGATACTGTTTGTTGGGATGCTGTTTCTAATGGAGTTAAACAGGAACTTTGCTGATTTCTAGCCACTACAGTGTTGGTAGTCAATGGTAAACTAACCCACTCTTTTACCGGCAAATCCACCAAATGACGCAAATTTTCTCACCAAACTGTCTAAACTAGGCAGTGATCACAATCTATAAACCAAGATTCTGTTACTACACTGATTAATTCTTGAATAAAATGTTTTCAGAAACATATTTTAGCAAAGTGTTTCGCTGCAAAAGAGAGTTTGAGAACCGTAGCTGGCCGCCATAATGTTCCTGTACTACGAAAATGTAGGTTTTGTTGGTTTTTACATTACATTAATGTGCATTTGTATGAAGGAGAGGATAACATCACGCAGCAGAGTCCTCTTTGATGCTTGGTGTATTCAAGATGCCGGTTTCAAAAGGCAGATGCATCAAAGAGGCCCACGTGGTTTGTTGCATGACAGAGGACAGACGTGATGACATGTCAGAGACACACCTTAGTAGCCTAAATATCCAATCACACTGGAATAACTGGAGCCACTTGGCAGTTTTCTCGAGTTTCGCATTCCAATTCTGTTCAAAGTCTGAGCTTCAAACGATAAACAAGTGTTTGACATCCATCGTAGAAAAGGGCAAAGTTTTGTATAAAATGACTTAAAGTTATGTAGCTGTTTGTTTCCCACAGAGATTTACTGATAAATATTCACACCGCCTGCCGTGTTATTACTGTGATTGCCTGTTTACAGTGTTGGAGGAACACACACACTCTGTTGGTCCAAGCTTAATGACTGTTTTTGAGAGTTTAAGTCTGCAGTTTAACCATGTAACGATGGCGGGGGCAGCTCAGGGTGGACAAACGAGATGACAGCAGTACAAATTAACAAGCAGGGTGAAGCCCCACCTCCCGAAAAATGGACATCAGATTAGATTTGTTTGTTTTTTTTACTCCAAAGTGTAATGACCGAGCGGCTGGTAAACACTTAAGAGCAAGACTTGTTACTGTAAATAACTGGGCTCCATTTTGACAGTGTTCCTGTCTCTAGATGTTAAGAATACATTTTCCACTTGCTGTCTTTAGAATTATTCCTTTACCTGAATATTGGCAGATGTCCTGTCAAATCTAACGCAGTCTCACTCGGTGTGAACACAATGCTGCAGCCTGTAAAAGCTGCCAAGCCTCTCAAAAATGATTCATTTTTCCTGTTTGTGCTCCTAATTCTGCTGCAGAGCGTCTTTTGTGGGTAATGAGCGCTAATGTGATCCTCGAGGGAAAGGGCTGTTTTCTTCCAGGATACTTAAGATGGCTCGTTGCACAAACACCGCAAATCCCCTGAGTGCGTTTACTGCACATTAACACCAATAACCATTTATCATTCAGGACACAGCAGTTTCCTGTTTCCCCTCTTTCTTTTTTTTAATCTTTTTAGTTTAGAGAAGACATAATGGGAACAATATTATATCAACTGCTAAATTTAATTTGTTTCCATGACTTCATCGTCATCACTGCGAAATATCAGACTCAAGGATCTTTTTGTGAAGACAAACATCCAGGACATATTTGATTAAGACGTTCACATTGGGAAATGAGCATTTGTGAGCACATTAAGAGCTCTTCAGGCTGTAAATAAATTTGAATGTAGCTTAATTTGAGCATAGTGTTGGAGTCTACCTGTTGATGGTGGACTTCTGCAGGCTTTACATTGATGATGCTGAAAAAAACAATCAGTATTGTGTTGTACAGTAACTATTGGTGGGTTTAGACGTTTGATAACAAAGATGTCTGCTGTACAAATCTCTCAGCACTGGACAGCAAAGTTGACTAAATTCTTGGCTCGCTGCATTCTTTATGACCTCTAACCTCAGCTGAGGGTGAAAATTACTAACAAGGTTTATAGTTATTGCTTGTTTGCTAATTGTAGTTTGTCCAGTTCGTCCTTTTCAGTATATTCATGAAATCTGAAATGTGCCCAGATGTCTGCTCTACAGATACTGGGTGCCAAAACACAAGGAAACCTTTTTATAAGATGGAGTTAAAACAAGAAGGCAGAATGTAATGTAAAAACTAGGGCTGTCAAAGTTAACACGTCAATAACTTGTGAACGCAACATCCTCTTAACACTGTTAATTTTTTTAACACACGATTAACACTCGGTATTAAAAAAAAAAAAGGAAACACACATTGTTTGAATTACGGCCGTCGATGGCACCTGTAGTCTTGATCCAGAGGGTGGCAGAAGAATAAGAAAGGGAATCAGAAGAAGAAGAAGCAGGGTTGGTCGTTCGGGAAAAACACGGTGGACTGAAAAGCGAAAGGAAAAGCTGACATCACCATGTTTTGATCCCATTTAGGGTGAGGGGATATTTTTTGAGCCTTTTATTTTCCTGCATGATTTCAAGTGTTGAATAAACATTTTCATAAAGCAAGCATATTTGCCTAACTCTAACCGTTTCTTATTTTGTTAAAAGTATCAAGAACATGAAAAAATACATTAAGGTACATTTGGAAAAGAAAAAAATGCGTCCAAAAAATTTGCGATTAATCGCGAGTTAACTATGGACAAAATGCATTTAATCGCGATTTAAAAAATTAATCGTTTCAGCCCTAGTAAAAACACAAAAAGTCAATATTGGTAATGAAAGTCATAAAACGGGCAAAATGACAGAATAAGAAATGTGAATAAAGAGATAAAAGAACAAAATTAAAAAAAGGACAAGAAGAAGAACAGAACGTATACATTTCAAACAGTAAAAGATGAGAAATAAACGAGAAATAAACAAAAGCAGTAAAGGATGGTAAGTAGAATAACAGGAATTAGAAACCGACAAATGCTCCATGAAGTAAAAGTAATTAAGAGACTTTGTGTTTTATGTGGGAATGTCTTGAACCCTCTTAAATGTACATATACAGCACAAAGGCGCATTGTCAGTTGTGTGTACAGTAAATTTACCTTTACAATCATTGTAAAGCTCACAATAAATCAACTTTGACAGATGTGATCTGCTGAGGTTGAACCACAGTCTGAACCTGAGACTGCTTTTCTAGTTTGACGGATGATGAGGTGTGACTGTGTAACTCTGACAACTCAGTCCTGGGTTTAATCATAGTTGATGCCAAAATCTGTTGCTCTGACAGATTGTTAGGTGTGGTGGTGTATTAGACAACTTTCTTTTAAATTTTGATTATTGAAAGTTTAATCTGAGAGATCGTCTTTTTGTGTTAAGTTGGGCGTGGTGTACAGCTTCAGACAACCTTTGCTGCCATTGCGTCGGAGAAGAAGTGGTACTAGTGAATTTTCAAACACTGTTGTTAGCACCATAGTTGCTCCTAAAATGAGCTAATAATCGTATTTTAATCTTCATATTGTTGGATAATCACTGGAAGCAGTACAGGTAACAGAATTCTAAGCTTGTGACTGGATGTTTCTTGCCAAAATTCTCCTTTGTGGTATCTTTAAATACCTGAACTCAGTATCTGAGTACTTACCCAATACCAGTTGGAAAGCAATGGATAATGCTATTTTTGGCGGTTTAGTGTAGTTGTCATAGATTTAGATATTTACTATGTGGACATTTAACATCTGATATATGCAACAGGAAATTCAAGAAGTTTAGCCCCGTGATTTATGATGTATGACGGCATCATTATGGTTTTAGATGTGCTTATTTTATGACACCGAAAGCAGAACACTGATGAGTGCCAGATAACATGCCATGTCTCTAAAGGGGTTGTTGAGTTCGGAGAAAAACTAAACTCGCACTTCTTCTTCCTCTTCCCTGAAGTGGTGCAGACATCAGGATTGGATGTTCTGCAAAAGTAGTCGGGCAACAAAAATTCAGTTGCGTGTTTTGTCCCAGACAAGCATCCCAAATATTTCCCCAGCTATGCAGAGGTGGGTGCACATGGTTGAGTTGGTGTGTGTGTCCACTGATTCATGGTCAGCAGACTGTAGCAGGAAGGATCCTGAGGACTTGTCGCGGCATGAACGCTGTCTGTTACTGCGGATGCTTGATTTGCGACTCTCACCGTCTGCTGCGCAACAACGCTGATGTCAACAAGCACGCTGTGGGACATTATGGAAGATATTTGGGTGGCAAGAAAGAGTTGATGTAACGTGTGTTGAGTGGTTGCTGAGGAGATGTTGAGTCATTGTAGTGTGTTATCACTGTGGTGAACACCAATGGAGAGGAAAATGCACAAACACGATGACTTTGTGTTGCCATGTTCTGGGTAAAGAACCATACATTTATCAAGTGAAGATTATTTAAGCTCAAGTTTTTATGTCCTGGGTGGTTGTTGCAAATGTGAGAAATCACAGAATAATGTGGGAATACTTTAATTACAGATTGAATGAAATGTGGAAGAAGGTGGAATTGTCTTTTTAAAACTAGAAGAGTTGTTTCTTCAGATATTTCTGGGTTGAGTGCAAGTTTGGTTTCATTTTTCAACAGTTAGCTCACTCTTCTACTCCAGTGCAATCCATCTCAGTTTACCCGCCTCAAGCCAAACTGGCAGCATTGCAACGTGTGTCTGTCAGACAAAATACCTCAACAGGTTTGAAGACGGTTAGCCATGCAAGATAAATCCCACTGACTCTGGTAACTCCTGGTTTCTTCTTCCTCTGCCATCGTGAGGTCGACATTGATAGTTTGAGTAAAATACGCTTGTGGATGCCGTGAAATTTTAGTTCATGATTATGTTCCTCTCAGGAGGAACTGTAACGACTTTGAAGCCTGACTTTTCATCAGATCATGATAGTAATTTGTCTGGTATTTGATATTCCCATCAGCCTCAGCTGTGCTTGTAACATCCTAAACTGAGTCGGTAAAGATGAGCTGTTTCCCAAATGTATAAAGTGTACAACCTGTACTAATCTTTACAGTATACAGCTTGTATGGCTAATCTTCCAAGAGTCCATATTTACAAAGCATTTAAACTGACATTAACTAACAAATGAAGTGCATAATAGTTTGTTTTTGTTCCTCCTCATGCAGCTGGCTGGTACTGCGGTGCTCGCTGTGGGTCTCTGGCTGCGTTTTGACACCAGGACGGCAGGACTGTTTGAAGGAGACGAGTCGCCTACAGTCTTCTTCACTGGTGAGGTCTTTGACTCTACACTGCTGTCGTTAGAGATAAAGAAAAGCCACAATTTGTCTGCAACAAGGGAATGTTTGATCAACCATTTAAATGGCTGCATGTGGGCCATAGTTGCTGGAAATCTCAACAGAAAAGAACCTAATTTTATCTCAACTTAATTCTTAAGTGCCACTTTAAAATGCACACTGAGAGGAAGTTCTCCCGAAGGATCATTAAGGTTTCATGTAATTCTATTCTCAATGAGTGTTTGTGAGCACAGTTTAGTGATAAGTGCATGTGAAACCATTAGCAGCATCGATGTTCTATGATTCCGCTGTTGCTTTGTTTGAAAGCTGCTCCTTAAACTGCTGTAGTTTCATAATTCAGGAAAATCATCCTGGGTGTGAATATTAAAATCCCAGTGAAGTTTTTTAATGTTTTGGTGTTTCGTTCATGTAATTTTGGGTAAATTATCTTGTGAAATTTAATTGAAATGTAAGTGTCTGAAACCTGGATAATCCAAAATAACAATTTTATACTACAATTCAAACTTCATTCATTCATTATTTGGACTTAAAGCCCACTGCAGCTCTGCTTCAGATTAGTTTAGATGAGTAAAGAACATGGAGGCATTTATTTCACACGGTGCCAGTAGGTTAACTCTTGGACTTTTATTTTTATTTCACATATTTGTCGGAGGTGACCTGTTGCTTCATTATGAGGGTCATTACTGCCACAACAGGAGCAACCTGGTGTAGAGAATCAGGCTCCAGGGCGTCCAGAGGGCAGCTGAGGCCAGAGTTAGTCCACAGCGAGGCGGCTCCTCCGGCCTCGTCAGAGCCGTTCACACATAGCTGTCATTCTTCACTGTTTGACAGAAACGTCTTTTGTTTCTCCGCTTTTGTGTTCTCCGAGGAACTCACAGAAAGACAGACTCGCTGCCTCCCCTTCTGTCTTTCGCTTCCATCAAACTGATAAGTGGAGTGGGCAGTCAGAGGATTGTCTTTGAAATGACAAACATGTTAATAACAGGCCGGGAGAGCGACGCGCTGGAGGAGGAGGATTTGTGCGGATACTGTACTCGTGACATCAGTGCTGCGGTTATTGTTTTCCTACGTTCATTATGAAGCCACATCAGACGGGAATAAAGAGGCTGGCTGATTTTTACTGGCTCTGGGAATCATGTGTCTCATTTGTTTTTTACTGTTGTTTGGAGCTTGTTTTTATTTAAATATGATTCATGAACACATCCAGAACGGAATTACAAAAACACAACAACTGGACTATTGTTTGTCATGATCAACAGGAGCAGGGTGACATCAGTTCCCTGAACTGAACTAGCGCTGATGCTACATGCAAAACTTCTGATGCAAATGAACAAGAAACAGATGAAGATGAACTGGAGGCAAATAATTCAGAGCTGTGTGTGTGTCTGAGGGGAGGATGTTGTTCAGAGCCGCCACAACATTTTTTAAGTGTAAAGTGTAAAAGCATTGTACTGACCGAGGTGACCACAGTTGATTGATCGTTTCATGGTGATCAGAGCAGCATGCTTCATATTGTTAGGAGTGGATCAGGTGGGTGTGTGAAGAAAAAACTCTGCCTGTCAGACCAGTCGGACACGTTTTACTACACTGAAAAAAATGAAGAAATGGGCTGTGTCTCGATTCAGGGTCTGCATCCTTCGGAGGAGCATTTGAAGGTCAATTATGTCAAAACACCGTGCGAAGGCTCCTCAGAATGCAGCCTTCTTTTACGTCTTTTTGGACGATGCACTGCTACTATCCTTTGCGGCCTCCCATATAGATTCTTTGCACGCCAAAGAAAGAAAGAAAGAGGCGACATAACGTGGCGTCGATCGTCACTTTTGCGGGCCTGGGCAGCTAAAATCTTAATGTAAGGGTAAAACATCTGGTGATGCAACCAGGAAATGCCCCGAAAGCTGGACCGTCCCATTTAGCAGCAGTTGACGAGGCCCTCGAAGGATGCAGCCCCTGAACTGAGACACAAACTCACATTTCTCTCACTGGAATGTTTGATGTTTGTAGGTGATTTCCTCTTTTTAATAAATGTGTAAAAAATGTCAAATTCGACTTGAGAAAAGACGATCTGCCATCAAACAAGAAACTGGATAAATGAACCTGTCACCTCAAAGCCTTCCCCCTCATGCGTCTGATCGCTCCGCAGGTGTGTACATCCTGATTGCGGCGGGGGCTCTGATGATGATCGTGGGCTTCCTCGGTTGCTGCGGAGCCATCAAAGAGTCGCCGTGCATGCTGGGACTGGTGAGTGTTCTTTCTGTGCAGCTGTCGGATCCTCTGTGTACCCGTCGCAGCAGGTTTAACGACATTTGTGTTTTCGCTTTGCAGAAGCACAATTCCAGCTTCAGACACAATGAAAGGGAAAATCTGATAAGCAAACCGAAAAGAAAAAGAGGAACAAGCTGCCACAAAATGGCTGCATTGCTTCTGTTCCTCCCCGTCATTATCTGTAGTTATCTTTTTATGGGGATAAGTAAACATTGTCTGGTGCGTCGTAGGGCAAGTCTTCACACGTGAAAAGCCCTGAAACGCTTTAATACAATATAGAACACGTACACGCCTCCAACATGTCTTGCTCAAATGTACGCCGTGTTCATTCCGTGTGTGAGGATCACCGACACGCTGAACTGACTGTTGTTTTCGTCTTTTAGTTCTTCCTCTTCCTGCTCCTCATCTTCGCCGTGGAAGTGGCTGCTGGGATCTGGGGTCTCTCCAACAAGGACCGGGTACACAACACACACACACACACAGTGACACACACTTTCTTTTTGCTCAGGCATGGAGTTTTAATGTTGTTTTTGTTGTGTCTTCAGGTGGTGGAGGACGTGACGGAGTTCTACAAGCAGACCTACAACAACTATAAAGACACCAGACAGGAAGCACTGAAGGAGACGCTGCGTCTCATCCACTTTGGGGTCAGAACACACACCTCAGCTCACCTTTGCTGCTATTATTTCACATTTTCTCAAGCTGGAGCGTCAGATCTGATTGTCTGACATCTGCATTGTATCCTGAAGTAACTAAAAGTCTTGGTGTTGTTGTTTCCTCCTCACAGCTGGACTGCTGCGGCCCCACGGGAACCGTGATCGATGCCGCCAAAGACATCTGCCCCAAGAAGGAGGGACTGGAGGTCCTCATCACCACGGTAACAGACTCACTTATACAGGACATAAAGTCACATCAAGACATCGTGGAAAAAGGAATTTCAGTTCCTTCCAGTTGTTGATACGTTCCTGTTTCTCTCCGTCTCTGTCAGAGCTGTCCGGCTGCAATCGACGAGATGTTCAACACCAAACTGCACATCATCGGCGGGGTCGGCATCGGCATCGGCGTCATCATGGTGAGCACAGACAAAAGAGCCAATATGAGAAACTACACACACACACAGACACTTGGAGAAGCTTTTAAACCTATTTTTTGTTTTGCGTTACGTCCTTATCCATCTTAGATAAGATGATTCAGTCTCTGATCCAGATTTACTGCATTTACTAAAAACTAGATTTGATATTCAGATCAGCAAACAGGATTCAAATCAGACTACTGTGACTATGGGCAGAAAAAGACTCAAACTGTGGCTATAAACATCAAATTTAATAGAAAAATGAATTGGTTGGATGATTACAGTGATTGTTAAGTAAAACTCTGTACAGAAATAACTGTTAAATTAAGCTTTAAACGATACCTGTGTGTAGTTTTACTTCTTTACTTGGTGCAGAGTTGTTGTCTGTCACCTTCAGCTCAAGTGTTAGTTTGATGAGACATTTTTAAAGTTGCACCCTGCAGTGATTTTATGATTTTTAAGTTAATCATCACGGTTTTAAAGTATCGTGTTCCTAAAGAAAAGTCTGCCAGTGCTGTGGGAATAATCCTCCTGTGTCCCAGTAAACTTATGTGTTTGAAGCATTTTTAAAATTAAAGATTTTTCAGGCTGCTTTCTTTCTTTATCATCATTTCAAGCGAGTTCTTGAAACAAGTTTCGTTCTTTTCAGAATAACTAACAACTCAAAATTCTCATTGTACCCACAGATTGATAAATAGTTTGCTTGTATAAAGAGTGAGGTTTCTATACGGATGGAGATTTTACACAACCATTTCTATCTGTCAGATATTGATTACTTTGACGTTTTTGTCGCCTGCGGTTTAAAGCCTGTATTTCTCCGCAGATCTTCGGGATGATCTTCAGCATGATGCTATGCTGCGCCATCAAGAGGTCCAGGGACTTTGTCTGAACAGCCACAAAAACTCACAAACCCCCTCCGTCTCTAACGTACGTGTCGTCTCTCTCACAGCGTCTGCTTTTAGAGTTTCTATCCGTTAAATAATCATGACAGCCGTCCTTTAGCTCGGATCCATGCAGGATGGCCTCGTCGACCTGTGAGAGTGTGGAGCCGGGGCAGCGACGCCTTTTTGGCCTTTTTCACACCAAAGTTAATCGAACAAATGAGTGTTTTTAGTTTGTTACCCACCATCAAGAATTACAAAACATGTTGATCAACAGGAACATGAGACTTTAATGACTCTGCTGCCCTCTGGAGGACATTTTTTTTTAAAGATTATTAACAGTTTTTTCCTTTCGTCAGCTCTTCAGGTTGGATAACTTCAGATTATGTAAAGTGTGTTGAGCTCGCCTGCGATCAGCGTTTTGCAGCTAACTGAATTTTATTGTTTGACTCATTTTTTTTAAAGATATGTTGCTCATTTTTGAAGTTACACATTAGATGCTTTTGATTTTTATAAAAGCAGAATGTTGGAGTTTTATGCAAATATTTTGAAGAATGCGGTTTGAATATATCTTTTAAAATGACAAATAAATAAATGAACTAATAATCACTGGTTATGTTAAAGAGAGCTTTTTTTGTAAAGATCAAACATTTACTGGAGAGTTTTCTTACACCTGAAGGATCAGGGGGCCATAGTTTGGAAACATCACAGTGAAAGATGATTTATTTATAAAAGAAATGATTGTTATATTTTTTTGTAAGGTCTCTAGGATTCGCCCAGACTTAAGGAAAGTTCGACTAAAACATTTTCATTGGTTGCACCGGCCGCACCTGACGTTCAACAGGCCCAAATAATAAAAAAAAAAGCCCTTCAACTGTCTGAAGTATTTTAATAAATTCATATAAATATATAAACTTCAAGAATATGAGAGCAAGTTGTGTTCAAAAAATTCAGGACAAGTTTCTCAACTTACTTTCTATATTTGGCTTTGTCGCCACCTGGTGGCTGTTGAGTACTGACACAGAGGAAACAAATGAAACATCACTGACGATCCTTCATTCTCCATTAATCTGCCTGTTTACATGGAGCTTTTCGACAGTTTTATTCATTGTGTTTATTATTATTTTGATGTTTATGGGAAGTAGATTTTTATTTTATTTTTTAAGTGGCTGTATGTCCCAAACTTCACATCTGAAAATCTTCTGGGGTCGACCCAAAAGTTTCAATCACAGCTCTGATCAACACACGAGACTAAGATGTAATGTTTACCTATGAATAAGTGAAAAACACCTTTTTTTAACTCCCTTGTTTCATCAGCTCTGATTACTTCTAAAAGAAATTACAGGTACAGCAGTCAAAGATCAGAAGAGGACATTCACTTGTGACAATAACACAGGATCTTTAACGGTGATATTGCTTTTGAAATTTAGTTTGGTAAGAATGAAAATCTTATTTTTTTCCCTTTTCTTTCATCTTCATAGAAAAGAGTTTATTTTCAATGTATTCATATTCCTTCACTGTCTTCAAATAAGGCCAGGAAAATGCAAACATGCCTGTTTGAGGAGCGACTCCTGGTTAACTTGGAGTTTATTGTTTAAGTTTGTTTTGTTCATGGGCTTAAAGGAGCTCGGTGGGACTTTGTTGTGCTGGAAGCCAGTTGTTTTTGTTTGCGGACTCCATTTCTATACTAATGTTAGCCAACAAATAAATCCAGTCCAGCAGCATTAAACAACTTGGAAAGGTCAAAACAATCCGCTCACATGTATCTGATAAAGTAACTTTTGCATACAGCTACTTATTAAACAATAACCTGAAATCTTGTCTTTTTAAAAACATGGATAAAAAAACAAAGATTCAGTCAGGGTACATACTTATTTATTCCATAAAATGAATGAAATAAATACAAAAAAACAAAAAAAAAGAAACACATGGCTTTGACAATCCTAAAGTCGTGGCGAGGTCGACCCTCCGGTGGAAGGCGGGGCTCGTTGTCCCCTCAGTTTCTTTTTTAGCACTGAGCTCTTTGTCACTGTCAGTTATCATCTGTTACACAAAGCTTCACCGCAGAACACGTGTAAACAAGCTACAGCTGCAGAAAACAGGAAGACAAACGCTACGAGAGAAGTGGAGCGACACCAGGCAACTGTAGACGTCTGCGGCCCGTCGAGTTTGAAGTTTCGTGTCTTGTTAGTTTTGTTGACATCTCATGGAACTTGGAAAAAAAAACAGAATAATGGCAGCATGTTCCTTTAAGATCTAACTTGACTGAGTTCTCTTAGTGGCGGCTGTGATGAGAGCTGGTTAAATTCTCTGAATGTGACACAAAGTCGCATCAGTACTTCTCCTTCACATCTTTCCTCAACATTGTGTTGTTTCCCATCGAGGTCAAAGAAAAGTGTTCAGGAAAATACAAAAGACAAAGTCGAGTCTGCCCTGTTCTTATTAAGGCCTTGTTGTTTTATAGTTACTGCAGTTTTTAAATCCTGTTTTTTCTAAGATGGAACATGTATTTAAACTTAAAAACGTCACAAGACAAAAACAGACATTCAAAAGTTACATTTCAGTCACAACTCAGTTTTGACAAGAAGTGTATTTGTTGTGCTTTGGCTGATTGTTTGACAGTGAAATTAATCTCTTTGGGACAACAAAAAACAATCCGAATCAGGGAAGCACAATATCGGATCTTTTGATATTTTCCACCTCGTTTTGGCTGATAATTTTCTCCACATGATTGTAGAGAACATGAACTCTCCTCTAGTGGAATTGGATTATCATGCCCACTTTAACTGTGGTGATGCACAAAATAAGAGCATCATCAGTGGTTCCCAACAGGTGAGCAAAATTTAAAGCTTCATCTGATCGGCAGAAACGTTTATTTCAGGCCGATGCTGATGTTTAGTTTTAAAGCTGGAGATGGAACTTCTGTCTCCCTCTTGTGGGTTTTTCTGCCATAAACTCTCTTTGGAGATTCGAGTGTGAAGAGTTTATCGTGCATCCCTAATTCAAAGACATCAGATTAAGCTTTAATAAACTGCAATGAGCTTTTTTATTACTTCCTAACATTTCTCAACCAAACAATTAATCATGAAAATAACCTTTTGGATCAACAGTCGCTTGATTCCGGTTTAAAAAGTAATTTTGTCAAAGAGATTCTTCCGACTTTGGTGCATTTGGAAACAATCCAGCTTCTGTTTTCTATTCTTTACTTGCATGTTGAGGATCTCTAAAGACCGACTTGAAACATCCAAAACAAACCTGTTTTTAATAACATGAATATAAAATAGTAGTTATAAATTAGTTGATTATTTCTATAATTTTACATGCATATATGTCAAACATTCGCTGGTTCCAGCTTCTTAAATGTGAAGATTTGCAGCTTTTCATTGTCAGTAATGACAGTAAATGAAGAGTCTTTGGGGGTTTTTGGACTGTTTGTTGGACAAGTTTGAGTTCTGGGAAAACAAATTAATCGATACTGTAAATAATCCTCAGATGCAGCCGAAAATATCAAATGATTTTAACTCATTCGTGACATTAAAACAGAGAAATCAAAGTCAAAGCTCCTTCATGCTTCAGACGCTCCGATTTGTAAATGGCAGAATTATTAGTGCAAAATTTTTAGATGGCGAACATCGACGTGACGTGGAAACATACAAAGATCTGCTGTGCTGTGCAGCTTCGCTGTGAAGCCGCGTGGATTGTTCCCGTTCATTCTCATTGGTGCTACAGCTGGCCTGAGTGTGTGTGTGTGTGTGTGTGTGTGTGTGTGGGTGCTTTAATAAAAAGTGTAAATCAACCAAGACTGAGTGCAAGAATTGGCAGTGAGTCATAAATCAGCATTTAAAAAAACAAAACAAAATCCTCTTAACAAGACTTGATTTGGAAAAATGAATCAAACCTGACGATCAGATCAGCTGAGAGCAGAAAGGAAGCAGAGAAAACAAACTGTTGCATATATTCGCCCTGAAGCTGCTTGTGCTATTGCTGTGTTAGCTAGTTTAAAGTACAGTCTACAGTACTGAAGGGAGGAGGAGGCTCCGTCAGCGCCTCCGTCAGCTCCGTGTGTTTACATGCACATAACGTTTGTCCTGGTTAAAAAAAGGAAAAATCCACCCCGTTAAAAACAAACAACACCAAATGTTTTCATGTCCAGCAGCTACAGATTCAGTTTGACGACAGACACAAAAGTGATTTCAGAAATCTAAAACAGATCGTCAGTTATGAAGCGAGTCAGTCAGATTCAAGGAGTTCAGAGGTGTAGATGTGGAGGACTGAAGCTTACAGAGCATCACTGCAGCCTCCAGATCTGACGGTGCATTCAGGAGATCTCAGAAAAGTCTCATAATTTCAAGATTAAGTGAATTAGTCAACTGTTTTCACAATTACGTCATCGTTCCACGTATAAACATTCTCTTTCCAGCCACTCAAACGTTAGAATGTGCCGAGAATAGACCTCATTTCTTGGAACAGATCCAGGAGTTTGTTCTTACTTTCTTTCTTTAACGTTGTAAGATGGGACGTTTGTCAAGGTTCATAAGGTAACACCTGGATTTTTAGGTGGCAGGTATCTATGAGTTAGTAGTTCGATTAACAACAAACGGGGATAAAAACCTGCATCTTGCACAATGTGTGATGACGGTGCTTGTTGATGCACAAACCAGCAGCTTTAAAAACAACATTCTTTGAAAACATTCTTTGCTTTCTTGACGAGAAGTTTGACGTATATCATCAAATCCTGCCAGTACAAAAATGGAGAATATTACATTAACAGTCTGTAAAGTTCTCGTGTACCAAGTGAAGAAAAGTCGACTGCAACGATTCGTGATTAGCTGTCAACTATTAAATCAATCAGCAACTATTTTGACCATCACTTCTCTGTTTCCAGCTTCTTAACTGTGAATAGTCTTGTTTGTTTCCTCCTCTTTGACAATAAACTGAATATTGTTGAGTTGTGGACAAAACAAAAGATTTGAGGAAGACTTCTTGAGCTTTTGAAGACACTGATTGACATTTTAAAAGTTTGACAGACCAAACAACTAATCAAATAATTGACAATGGAAATAATCGTTAGTTGCAGCCATGACAACAGGATGCATGATATTTAGTGCTCTATTGGCCGAGTTCCTGAATGCACCATTAAACAAGCAGGCTGCAGATTTGGGGATTTAAAAGTCGTCGTCACAAATTTTGGTGTTGAGAAACAAACTGAATGTGACGCAGCGTCCGTCTGCGTCATGCAGCACGATGAAGATGTTTATAATAACAAAATCCCTCAGAAATGAAGCAACATGTTGCCTCTTTCTTCTGGATGTAGTTTAAAGATATAAATAAAGTTAATTGGAAAAAGAGACAAAAAGACAACAAAATCAATACGATACATGATTAAACAGAAGAAGGATTTACAGTAACAGGGTGAGATTTCTCCTTTAACGTCATCATATGGAACCGGCTGCATTCGGTCAGAAGTGCTGGTTGTTGTCGTGACGATGAGGCTGTAAACGAAGATGTTTATGTGCATGTAAACACGCCTGGTTCGCCTCAGAGCGCCTCCTCCAGCCGTGTGTCTCCAGGCAGATCAACGGCCTCGAACAGTACGTCATGATTCCTACTGTGACATCATCATGCGTGTGTGTGTGTGTGAGAGTGAGTGTGTGTGCAGCGCACCAACAGTCTGACAGTTTTATCCCGCTGGAACCATCAAGTTTTACTGGTTTTGGTCCGAGAGTCTTCAGTTCCGCTGCGGTTCATTCAAGTTAGTGTGTGATGAGTTTTGTTTGTCACGTTGGTCCGCGTGTTCGTCCACACGTTCCTCCCGCGTGTGTTTCCGTCCGTCAAGGCCATGTCGTCCCTTCTTCTTCTTCCTCCTCTTCCTCGCCGCTGCCTTCACTTGACCTCGTGGAAGTAGAGGTTGGCACATAGACACAGCAGCACGATGGACACCAGCATGTAGTAGATCAGATTCCTGAATTTAGGCTCCAGGTCGCCCTGCCGGTACCAGAATATCTAAAACGGGGAGAAACAGAACAACGAATTGAAGACAAACAGCTGCAGTGTCGCTCAGCTGTACAACAAATAAGTGAATTTATTTACCAGCACTAAAGCGGATCCACAGGTGAGCAGGATGCACACGGCAAAGAAGACATTGAGCGGTCGAGGAGGCAACGAGGGGAACACGAAGGAGCTGATAACAGTCACCTGCAGGACGCCACAGGACAAACATTAACACTTCATAATCATTTACGAAACGCTTCAACGTCACCACAACGATTGAAAGTGAAGAATTTGACGAGATTAACTGCGTTAAGTGAGAGCCGGCGCTCTGAGAGGGTTAATGTGGAGGATTTGGACTTGAGCCATCCTGGAAATTATACAAATACGTCCACCATCAGTCAGATTACCATCACAGGTTTTACATAATACTGTATCAGCATTAACACCACATTTGTTTAACACGGTGTCTGTCTGACAGCAGCAGCAGCGCTCGAGGCCGACCGACAGTCAGGAAAACAAAGAACATGAGTAACACTTTTCACTTCGGAGAAGGAGAAGTAAAAACAGTTGAGTCATTATTTTAACTGCAGATTCCTTTTTCCTCGGCCAGATTCTACTGACTCATTAACTGCCTTCGTCTCTCAGTTCTGATGATGTCAATTCTCCGTGTTAACAGCAGCTTTCAGCGGCTACATTATTAATACAGTGTAGAGTTGTTGTGATCACCTCCTGCGTGTGTTACGAGCATAAAGACACATTTGCAGCTCCAGTAACAGATGTTCTGTGGATGTATAACGACCTCTTGTTGCTCTCACTCATTTTAAAAGTCATTAAAGCAGATCAATTTTGCAATTACCAACATGGAGGATTCACACCGGATTAAGATCACAGACGTCCTCTGCACTTCTTACAAATGACTAAAGGTCTCCACGTTCCACTCGCCCCCGTGCAAAAGTGACATTACCATAAAAAAAAGACCAGACGTGACGGTCATGTGTAGATTTCATGGAGCCACAGTTTAACGCCGACTAATCAATGTTCTGAAACTATGAAGAAACTGAACAAGAGACGATCAAAGTGTCTTTAATGTGTTAAAGCATCCGACACGGGAATGCAGCGTTGACCATTGAACTGCTAAAATAAGATTCATGATATCAGCATGTAAAATTTTAATTGCTCTAAAGCTTCAACGTCAGATCGATTAGGACCATCTGAGGCTTGAAAGGAACCATCACGCCCGACTAATGGTGATCGTTAAAGCATCCCAGGACACGCACGCTTCTACAAAAGATACAGTTCAGCTCTTTCAAACTGCTGACGCTCTCCATGAACACATACTGAGAGAAAATACGAGTGAAATGTAAGTCTCATTTGCAATTAGTAGAACCTCAAAAGATAAAACTGCCTTTAGCTGCAAACTCAGACAAAATGGAGGAAACTGTTTGAAGAGAGAAACAATTTTGTGGCATAATGACGAAGATTTGTACTTACTAAAACCACCAAAGACGTGAATCCTCCCACGGCCAGGTTGATGATTCGATCCTGCCAGAGAAACAGTTTAAATTATTACGATTCACTTAAAAACGCCTGAATGAATGTAACCTAACTAACGAGTGTGTATCCAGCCTGATATATTCAATACATAGAGGTCAAAACATTGTAAAACTAAGACTCTGAGGCATTAAAGTGTGTCTGTAACAACAGGTAAACTTTAGTGTAATGACTTTTCAAGACAGTTTTAACCAGATTAAAGTCAAATAATTATAAAGGTAGGTATAAAGATTAATATATACTGTATGTGGTCCCTTTCAGACGTAGGTTTAATACAAGAACCTGGTTGTTAGAGTGAGTTGTTTAATCTACATTTGGCCAACAGAAACGTGAAAGTATAAAAAAGAGTATTAGGTTCAGTAGTAGGTTTAAAGATCTTTAACATGAGAACTTTAACATGAGGAGAACTTGCAGTTACTTAGATGAAATAAGTCTAAAGTTTATGGCAAATTTAAGACATTTTAAGGCTTTTTAATGACCTGCAGACAACCTGAGTATTTTAATAATGTTGTATTATATAAATTCACTTCTAAATAGATTTGTACTCTTGATCTTTCAGACAAGTGCCTGAAACTTGGTTTTCTTTCTTGCTCCATCACACTCCTGTTATCATTCTTTATCTTCATATGACATTTTTTTTTGCTTCAAATTATCAGTGAAATCTTTACAAACTAAAGAAATAAAATAAGTAATGACCAGAACTAGCAGTTCAGGATCAATAAGGTCCGACTACAACACACACTTCCTGCAGGCTCCTACCCGTGCCGAGGTCTCCCCGAACAGAGGTCTGTTGTCCAGGCCGCTGGTGCCGTACGTCCTGGTGGTGAAGTCATCCATGGCCGGTTGGGCGCACACACACACTCACACACACACACACTCACACACACACTCAGCACCGACCACTCGCCTCTCAGCAGCGCCGCCTCCTTGAAACACCGGGCCAGTGCTGCATGCTCGCTAGCTCCCTCCCAGCTGCCGGCCTCGGCTCAGCGTCAGCGTCAGCAGCCTGACGAGGACATGATGACGGCGAGGCGGCTGATGAGGGAGGTTTGTTAGTTCACCTGTGGAAGAAAATAAAAAACAGGAAGTGTTGGGTGAGGGTGAACTCCACCACAACATCAGGTTTCCTGCCAACAGCCTGCCCTGATTGTCAAACCATAACAAAGAATTCAATTATTTCTGCATTTATTTTACTTTGCTTTAGCAAAGCAGTAAAGAGAAGTTTGTAGCGCTGCAGGGAAGAGAAGTTTACGAGCGTCACGTAAAGTTTGTTTACTTCCATGTTTATGTCATATAACAAAAACTCATCTCAGGCAGACAGACTCAGTTTGTGGCTTTTTCTCAACTGGAGCCATTTATTGTTATTGTTGTTTACTATTGTATTTTATTGTTTTTGGAAGGTGTTATTTTTTATAGCTATTATTCTGATTTTAGTTTCTGCTGTTTGGAACTTTGTTGGATTGTTTTTATTTTCTCTTTGTTGTAATTTATTGATTTCTTTCATTTTCACTGCAAGATTTTATTGTTTATTTTGTTTACTGTGTGTAAAATATTGTACATTGTTTTCTCGTAATTAGTTCGGCTCCTCCAATGATACCGTATAATTTAAAAATATTTATTTTTTTTCAGTAGTAGTTTTTCGCATCTGTTGTTTCTTGCGTCTCAAAATGTGAGGATTTCTTTTCCTTTTCTTAGTTTAATATCATTTAATATCTCTGTGTGTTGGACTGTTGGTCATATGAAACATTTGGAGACGTTAACTTGCACCTGTAAAATTGTGATGTGATTTTATAGAAGACACATTTAATAAATTAGTCATAAAAATGTATTAATACATCACTGCCGGCTGCCCTCGTCTGGAAAAATAGCAGCTAAAAATAAAACCAAAGAACAAAGAATTTGTTTTGTTTCTAGTTCTTCTCTGATGACAGAAGCACAGAGACGCTGACGTGGTCACTGTGTTGTACTGACAGAGGACGGTGGTGGTTTTCCTTCTGTAGAAGTCAGACCGCTGCTGATCAAAACGACAGACAACAGATTCATATTCGAGCTCATTCTGCTCCGCTTCCTCTATTTTCAGGTGCGATAACAACCACAAGGCACTTCCATCTTTCAAAAAAAGAAGAGCGATGATGATGATAGTCGTGTGAAAGAGGAAGCTGCAATCAGGTCTGACTTAGCCACAATGTTAAGGTCTATTCTTCTTTTTTTTTTCTTTTTTTTTTACCCAAGCCTGAACCTACAGAACATTTCAGGGCCAGCAGAGTTCCCAAACCTCTGAACTAATAAGTCACACAGAAAGGTAGAAACCAGCACCAGCTAATAAGATCAATAATCAAATCACCACAAGATTCACTACAGCTAATAAAGTGACGTCGTGGTGACATCATCTCCTCAGCTGCTGTTTCTAATGTCATAAAGGAATGTTGACGCTCATGTTTGTTTTCCTCAACTGGACAAAGTTAATGTTGTTTTTACGACCTTTTCTGGGATCGATGTTTGATTCTGGATAATATTACATGTTTAGATATTATTTGCCCTCCAGTAAAACTACTAGAGCTGCAACAATTAGTTCAGTAATCAATTTGCCAATCAAAAGAAAATTAAATGCCAACTTTTTGGATAATCGATGAATCATTTTCAGCCATTTTTCAAGCAGAAAATGTCAAAACTGTGAAGATGTGCTGCTTTTCTTTGTAATTCATGACAGTAAATAAAAAGTCTTTGAGTTTGGATGGCTGGTTGGAAAAAAGAAGCAATCTGAAGACGTTAGTTTGTGGTTTGGGAAACTGTGAAGAGCATCTTTCACAACGTTTGAAGCACAAATATTGGCAGAATACTTGCTTGGGAAAATGGGAAAGTGAGGGAAACTTTGTAGTATCAATGGAGGAGTGGGAAGATAGATGATAAACAATGGAAATCTACCAACTCACTATCCGGGAGAGAGTTTAATTAAAAAAACCTGGTCAGATACTGAATGACAGCAGCACTTAAACAGTTCAAGGTGAGGCAGAGAGGGTGCTGGAGAGGCTGTGGGACCGTCAGAGCAAATCACTATCACATGTTCTGTTTTAGGAAGGTTTACAGTAACTGGAAGACAAACAGAGATAGTGTGGAAAAAGTTTTAAAAAACAAGACTGACTTTTGTTTTCAGGCGATGCCGCCACAGCGTCTTGGCTCTCCTGAAGTATGCAAGTTTGGAATAATGTTGCCAGCAGTTACGAAAGAGAGGTAATGTCAAGGTCCACACGCATTAGCAGACTGGTTTAATGTGACGCACGACATGTTTGTGATGGAAATACCAACTTTTGGCTTAAGATTTGAAGTAAAAGAACATCAGCTTTACAGACTTTTTGTTTGTTTAGGTTTTGAAACAAAAACGAATAATGTAACATCCTTTTGTACCCGTTGACTCTCTACTCAAACACAAAGAAAATATCAACACAAAGAATACTAGATAATAAGAATAATCTTAAACTGCAGCCCTAAAAAATACTTTTACAGTACGGCAGGAAACTGCAGCCTGACAGGCGAAACCGAGGGCAGGAAATCAAACCACTTTCTGCAGCACATGCATAGTTCAGACTGTGTGTTTATTTACTTTAAGAAAACAGAAGTTCTTTCTGCCAAAAATCAAAGAAGACATCCAGGATTTGTTCCTAAACTTCCCCGGTGAACTTTAAAACAATTTTGTGCGATTAAAACTCCCCGAAAATTTGTGATATTTTAGAAATTACACAACCCGTCTGCAGACAGAGTCTTTAGTTTGCACAGCTGGGAGCATCAGCTCATGTTCACACACTGTGAGCATAACAGAAACAGCTAAATCAAAGTTTCTTAGTCTGACTCTCCTCAGAAACGACTATGAAATGCACAACTGTGGAGGCAAACGTAAAGGAAACGGGGCTGGGTCGCCTCCACAGAGGTTAATATACTTCTCTAGCGTGTCAGCTTCACACCACATCTTCACACAAGGCCAAACAACCATTATTACGCTGGCAGCAGCTGCGGTCGCTGCTTCCTTTCTGGGTCAGAAGGCAGCAGGAAAGGGAATCAAACCCTCGCAGAGCTTTCTCAGCAGAAAACACACGCACTCGAAAACAAGAGCTTCATTATAGACTGGCATAAAACTGGCCTAAAGCTACATTCCTCCAGAGCCTTGTGATTTTTTAGCCTCCTTAGAAAGAGACCCCAAGACTTAACGAAGCTAAGAGGAGGAATATTTGTTTCATGAGTGAGCCGATAGAACAATCCAGTGTAATGACACCTCGATAAAACCTTAAGACTGAATACAAACAAACAAATCAAAGAGACAAAGTGTAGCTGAACTACAGATGCAGAAACCACAGTCCAAAACTCAGATATACTCCAGTACTGTAGCACTTAGTGCTGGGCGATATATGGATCTTATATCGACACAGGCATCAGACACTTATATGAAATGTATTTTTAAGACATTTCAGGTCATTTTTAAATTAAATTCAAGACTAAATTCTGGATAAATCCTCTTCATCTTATTCAAGCATTGCAGGTAAGTATGAAAAGTACGTATGTGCAGATTGTAGGTTAGATTAATCTTCATTTTCCCAAAAGGAAAGTGTAAGAATAAGGTAAAAAGACAGTAATAATACTGGTAGGTATAAAAATGTGTTTAAATAATGATTTTAAAGTCCTAACATTTATCCTGTCAATTAAAGACATGTTAAGACTCTGCAAACATCATGTTGGATACTTATATTTTATTTTAACTTTTGATTTAAGGTGGATTTCCCCACCTGGGAGCAATGACAGCTGCTACTGAGCACCATGAATACACTAGAGACTTTTAAAAAAAGCCCCTCTATGTGTTATGGACAAATACTGCTGTGTAACTTAACATTAAACTTAATTACCCTAAAATCTAACAGCACACTGCTCCAGTCAAAACATGGAGAATTATTACATAAAACCTGCAGCTAAACAGCTGAATGTCAACAACCAAGATGACAATATGCCAAATGAGACAACCAACACTTCCTGTGACAGCTGAGCACAAAACCACTTGTATCACTAATGAACTTGATTAGTAAATAACCTACCTTGCTAGCAGCAGCTAAGCAAATACCTTTAACTTTACCCAAACAGCTTGTTAGCATTGGGAGTTATTTTGACAGAGCTAAACGCTACCTGGCCGAGCATATGCTACAATTAAGTGGAGAAATAACCCGAAAACACACTTAATGTATTACCACCATAAACACTTCTATTAAAGTATAACATGACGACTGTAAACGATGACACTAAAGCTACCTTTGCTGTTAGCTAACCTGAGATTTACCCGTTACAAGGCCAACTCTAAAGCAGGTTGACATGCTAACGAAGCTAAGCTAACCATCCAGACAGCTCCTGGGCTGCAACAGAAGAATCAAAACGTTTACAAAACCCGGGAAAGAAGTTAGAAAGCCGGCGTTTCTGCTGTCTAACCACCGGCGTTATCCGCCACACTTGCCTTACAGCCTCCGTGTTGACTCCAGTGGAAACATAACTTTCAGAAAGCCGAGCAGCAGGGTCGAGTATGAATTAAAGGGAATAAGCCCGGTAGCTTCAGTTCAAGCTGTTAAAGGCGAGGTCGGTTACTGTTTGGGCCGACCGCGAGCAGGTTCGCTGCCGGGCACGCAGCTCGCCGAACTCCATTCAAAAATGAAGCAATTTAACAGTCGATGCTAAAAGGCAGAAGCGCTGCTTAGACTACTTATCACTGACTGATTTACTCGTTTATTAGGAGGTACTATACTAGAAAATGATACAGCACCAAGAGGAACTATTTAAAACAACATTTGGCGCCAGATAGTTTGTTTATGTTATTTATACAATTCATGGCTTATGAAGTAATTTAAAGTGTCATTATATTTTAATAAGGAAGTTTGGTGGTTCGTGTGAGCCAAAACTAGTTATCGTAACCAGTCGTCTTCTCTGACAAGCGCAGTAACGTTGATTTTTCAAGGTTAATTTAAATCGCCAACTTTTTGAACGAGGTTTGGCGTAAGAACCTCTGGATGAATGGGAGTATGGTTTGAGGATCTCACCGTTTCATGGGTGTTTTAGGTTTCCAGAAGCTGTTTTCTAGTATTCAAACAGGGAAAAAATAACTCAAATTTGAGTTATTTTTTAAAAAACGCACAAGAGTACCTTAAATCGTCACAATTCTTAATGGAGTTTGGTTTGAGGATCTCACAGTTTCACGACTGTTTAAGGTTAGAACCAGCTGTTTTCTAGGAATTTCAAATTGGCATGATGACATACATTCATACAGTCAAACTGGAGTTTTAGTTATAATGTTATCAGTTCAGTTCAAAGACTTGCAGGAGTACCTTAAATCGTCACAATTATGAATGGAGTTTGGTGTAAAAGATCCCTCAGACTATAAACTACATATAATGGAACCAAGTTTTCTAAGAATGGAAATAAAAATCACCTGACATACATTGATAGAGAAAGGGACTGGTTATAATTACAACATTATGTAGCTGTTACTGTAAAGTAAAATATTACTCACCTGCCCTGCTGTCCCTGTTCTGTGCTGCAGAAGAGGTTCCCTCACATCTGCTTGTCAACCTCACTGTGAAGCACCACGTGGTCAACTTTATTTCTAATTGCAAGTTAATAAATCATATATATCTCATTCCTCAGCCAGCTAAATAAAGTGGCATGTCCTTGATCTAGGGAAAAACCTCAGATCTGAGAGCCAGTGGGCTAAATACGTAATCTCCCCCTTCATGCTACCATCACATGAGGAGAGTGTGACGGGCCGCGTTTAATCCTAGAAAATGAAAACTCCAGTCACAGTTTTAAACAGCTTATGAATGTTACAGTTAGCAGCCCTGAAATCCCTCTTCATTAAACCAAGAAACCCATAAAACATATTAATTAACTCACTAAAGCTTGTTTAGTGATGTTAGAACACTAAACACAGTTTAACCTCAGGCTGAGATGACTGATCCAAAAGAAACAGTCACACATCAGCTGCATGCAGACAACAAAAATCCTTTATTAAATACAAAGCGGTAGATCAGAACACTTTAATATCCATATACAACGACTTTGTGGAGATCACAATCCTGGCATTCTCTTCTCCTGCTGAAGTGATAAAATGTGTTGTCTCGGCGTTGGAGCTTCTTCACGTACCCGGTCTCTGGCCATTTCTCAATCTGGGACCGAAAAAGAGACAGTGACGATATTTATACTTTATTATAAGATAGTAATTTTGTTGTACCAACTGTGTATTGTATGTAAGTATTAATATATACTGTTTAAGGAACAACATGGGAAGTTTACTGTGGGTATAACAGCTGAGACTGTTTACTCAGTCTCTCAATCAAAACATTGAAAACAAAAGATTAGTTTGATGTTATCATCATTGTTAAATAACCAACACTGCCTGTGAAAATCTACCTGACAGGACTCGGGGGAAGAGAGGATCACAGATGAAGTAATATATCAATTATTTATTCCCTTTATATTCAGTTACAGTCGTTGACCTACTTCCTTAGCCTTTGACCTGCTCTGACTTGAATTACAGATTTCTATGCTTTTCAAAATGGTAGAATCATTTAGGATGATGTAAGTACACAACTCAGTAAAATAAATAAAGTTCTGGTTGTTTTTAGACATTGTGAGGCAGAAAATGTGACATATATCTGTAAGGAATCCTGTAGAGGTGTTTTGCTGTTAGATCACCTCTATTTTGGATGCTTGTTGGTTAACTTTTAGAAGAGATAAAGATTGTTATTTAATATCTTAATTTGATGTTTTGGCAATGACTCTCAGTAAAGTTTTTCAATGGCTGTTGTGTTTGTGTCTTTTATTGCGTGATAACAGTTTTATTCCAGTTTTAAACCTCTGGCTCCTCATCTGTAATTGCAATGTTATGTCCCATACTGATAGTAGGCCCTTTATGTACTACTTAGAAATAAGGGTTCCCTTGATCCATTTTTTGAATCAATGACACGACTAGTTACACATTCAGATCAGAATATTTACCATGACTCCGTGTTTAAATTGTAAGTACTCCAATTCATCTCTGTAGCCCGCCTGCTGGAATCTGAACAGGTTTTCCACTTCTGCCGTCCATTCTTTGGCTCTTTTCATGGACTTAGGCTTGGAGTTGTTATCAGTAGTGGAGGGCATGGTGGATATGCTGAAATATGTCACAGAAATGCACAGTTTAACACACTGGCTTCAGACGACTGACAAGATAACAGATGAAAATGCCTTAAAATGATTCAAAATACAATATATTGAGGTTCAAAAGAAGCAGTAATGGTTTGTGTTCTTCAGAAGGAGGTTCAAGAATCAAGGTCAATTATCATTTTATAACCAGAACTGTACAATGGCATGACTTCCCCAGAAAGATGTACATTTTAGCTCCATTCTTGATTTTCTTAGGAATCAGCAGAGACACTTATTATAAGTTTTCACACAGGCCAAACTAAAGACGTTCTGGCAAATTCGGCATACAATTGAGCAGCACTTAGTCAGTCAGTTATAAATTGACAGTGTTGATTGGATGGAACCTGTGTATTTTTGGAGGAGCCACAGGCTTCCCTGTCATAAAAAGTGGCATTTCACAAAATAAGCGCCACTTGATGTATTATAATGTATGCCGAATTCAAGACTTTATACTAGCGATTGTAGAAAATAAAATAAAACAAACTCTGTGTGTTACCATATTCACATTTAAGAAATGATACTTTAAAATACAACATTCGTGTATCGAGATTCGTGTGTAGTAGACTAGAAATAGGAAAACAACATCTCACAGTCTCATGTGCGCTTATTTGCACACATTCCCCCATTAACTTGTGAAAAAACACATAAAATACTTTACTTACTTTAGCTAGTTTTAAAACTTGTCCTGGTATATTTCCAGTCGTTAATAAACGAGCGATGGCGGCTTGTCTTTGGTTGCCTGGTTACGGTGAACTTTCTTCTTCTGTGTTGGGAATGATCGTCAACGCAGCTTCCACAAGATGGCGCCAAAAGACACGACAGGACAAAATGACTCTAAGGAAGCGTTGTCGGTATTATTATCAAGGTATTTGGAGAAACAGTTGCGAAAGAATGACTTACTGTTTTTCACATATAAGTCTAAAACAAAACAATCTTAAGAAAAGGAGCTAAATGCAAACAGACGGTATGTGGCGCTAACACTTACTGAACGCACCTGAACGACCGTAAAAAGAAGCGACGAAGAAGACGAACTGAAATTGGTGGGCGGGACAAAAACAAACACCGGCGGTGATGCTAACAAAATATGCTCTCTTCGCTGGAAATGACGTTTAATTAGATTTCAGACGACAACTTCAGAAGCTTCCATGTAAAGATGAGTTCATTTGCAGGTCGAATGAAGGAATATCCCACAATTTCTCTGGACCGGTTCGACAGGGAGAACCTACATGCCCGGGCATATTTCCTCTCCCACTGCCACAAAGGTGAGCCTGGTAGTTAGCTAGCATCTCCAGCCTCACACGGTATTAAGTTAAATTACTTACATTTAGCACTCAAACAGCCTTGTAATCACAGATTCAGACACGTTTACATCTTCATGTCTGTCGTTGCTTTCAACAGATCACATGAAAGGACTGAAAGGACCGATACTGAAGAGAAAACTGCAGTTCAGGTGACAGTTTGTGTCTTTGAGCATTAATACTAAGAGGGAACAGGAATTTAAGTTTCTGACACAGACTGCTGTGTGTGTAACCTCACCGATACTGAAGGAGGAAGTCAGTGTTTGTGCTAGAAAATAAATAACACAAGTCATTCAAGAGGCAGAAACAGACATTTGTTTGAGTTTTAAACAGTTTCATTCATTTAAATCCTAAAGATAATCAATTTTAATGTCAAGTCTGTATGTTGTAGTGTCTCCCTATCCTACTGGTATAATCATATATCATCATCTGTATATTAAGATAGATGTATTACTTGTCAAACAGGGTTTTATCCTGAATTTCTGACCCAAACAAAGATTTCAAGACTTAGACAGACATGTAATCTATTTCTGATGAGGGCAATGATTTCATGAAAGATACAAACAGGGGCTTGAAAAGACTGGATCTATTACAAACAGGGGTTTCATAAAAATGTTACAGCTTAGGCGCAACCTAATGTGAAATCAATACAGAGAGCATCAAAACTGACTAATGACAGATATTGTTGATATTTGATATTGTTAAAATCCTTAGAAAAAAGCTCAGCAGATGACTTAACGTTTGAAGAGGTCGAGCTGTAAAGGCCGTAATACTCATATACTAACTTCATCTCTGTGTGAGTGTCTCTGCTGGTCTGATTCTATATTCTCCTCCTGCTCCAGTCGTACAGTCAGGCTCTATTGCTCCTTTGTGACCAAAGAACTTCTGCTGAGCAATCCTAGGTACGCTTTCTGGGAGGAATACATTGTAAGTCCCCTCTATTATTCTCAGTTTCATTGTGTATTATTGCTGCATTACGATTATTTTGACAGATAGAACGACTGCAATTTCTTTCCCTCCTGATTAATGATTTGTTTTAGTTTCCATTAGAGCTGGAGAGTCCGACACAGATTTCTCTGGTTGATGAAGCGTCTGGAGAGGTAAAAACTGAAGATTTCCTATGTTTCCTGTCCATTCAGATGTTGAGATTTAGCGCATCAGTTGCACAATGTTAAGTGTCCTTCATGTTCTCTGGGGTTTGTTTGACAGAAGGAAGATCTTGTGGTCACGTTGCTTCCTGCAGGACATTGTCCCGGCTCTGTCATGCAAGTCAAACCATTTTTTTTAGTATCACAGACAAGAAAATATAAGTAAAAAAAACAAGTATAAACATTTAACATGACATTAGAAATGTAATTGAGAGTTTTTAACATGAAGTCTGAAATTCTGTGTGTAGGTTCCTGTTTGAAGGTTCTCAGGGAAACGTGTTGTACACGGGAGACTTCAGGTTGGCCGGTGGAGACGCCTCGAGAATCGAACATCTGCACTCTGGAAGCAGGTCGGTCCTGACGTACATCTTCACTGTTTTCTGTCTCATCGGGTTTCTCAAAAGTTCTGGAGAACCAGACAGTGAATGTTGAGGATTTTTTTTTACATATATTTGAGTTAACGTCAGAAATTCCCAAAGAAAAAGAACAAATTTAAAGTTTACATTAAACAAAGGGGAAATCCATGAATCAGTTCTTTCATGTCGTGATGTTCTCTGTCACATTTGTTCCTTTTGCGTCATCAGTTTGTGATACTTGTGATATTTTTTTTGTGTTTTCAGAGTGAAGGATATTCAGAGCATTTATCTGGACTCGACTTTCTACGATCCACGGTTCTACCAAATTCCTACTCGGGTAAGTTTTGGGATGACGACAGGATTGAATGGAACTGCAGCAACATTGGAAATAACAGAAATAAACATTTTTGGATATAAAATCATATCGTATGTGTTTTTTGTCTCTGTGTGTGTGCAGGAGGTCTGTCTGAGTGGTATCTTGGAGCTCATTGGAAACTGGATCAGTCAGAGTCCATATCATGTTGTGTGGCTCAACTGTAAAGCTGCGTATGGATATGAATACCTGTTTACTAACCTGGGAGAGGAGTTCAACACACAGGTAACACAAACACACATCTCTGTCTTCTCATGCATCTCCTGCCAAAGCTCATTTAAACGTTTACTTATTTTGTTGTTTGTTTCTGCTCTCAGATCCACGTGAGGAGTCTGGCGATGTTCAAGAAGATGCCAGAGATCCTGAGCTACGTGACGACCGACCGCAGGACACAGATCCACGCCTGTCGACACCCCAAGGTCAAACTTTATGTCTCTCATGTCTCTTACAAGTATGTCAATGACTAAATCCGTCATGAACATACACATAATGTCAGTCTGACCTCTTCTGCTTCATAGCTCTGAACTCAAGTGTGATCATCCTTTGTAGGTTCATCCACTGAGCCCTGATTTGTGTGTTTTTGTGGACAGGAGGAGGAGTTTTTCCAAGGCAGCAGGCTGCCGTGTGGCTGCACGGCCTCTGACGGGACGCCTCTTCGTATCATCAGCATCAAACCGTCCACCATGTGGTTCGGAGAGAGAACGAGGAAAACCAACGTGATCATAAAGTAAGAACAGAAGTCTCCGAGTTTGACTGTGGTCATGGTCTGATTACAGTTATGTTGTTTACACTGAAAGAAGAATTGATTATAAATCACATTGAGTTTGGTTTGTGAGGTTTCAACATGGATTTGTGTTGTTTTTCCAGAACAGGAGCCAGTTCCTTCAGAGCCTGCTTCAGTTTCCACTCCTCCTACTCAGAGGTACTTAAAATGTTTATTTAAATTATTAAACAAGTCATGTTGTTAGACATCCACAGTATACTGGTTTGTTATACAGAAGTCGAATAGAAGGTTTATTTAGAATAATTTCAGCTTATTTTTCTCCACTCTTTCCTCTCCTTATTTTTTATACTCAACACAATGTTGCTGTATAATTTCAGCTTCGAGACTTTCTCTCGTACCTCCGGCCAGTCAACATCTACCCCAGCGTCATCCCTATTGGTCGAACACTGACTGAGGTTACGCAGATGTGAGTCAAGTTGTATTTATTTTGATTCATTTAACCTGCAACCAGTTCTATTCACTTTACTATAGTCAGTTTGTTCTTTTGGACGCTTTGTGTCTGCACAGGTTGAAGCAGATGTGCAGGAAACCATCTGATCAGACGTTTATATACAAACCTCTGGGAGTCCTTAAACGCACCACGGTGGAGCGACCTACATATGGTGAGACGAACACACACACATTATCACAGCAGGTGTCACCGGGTGGAGTATGATATATAAACTGTGTGCTTTATATAAACTGTTCTACTGACAGAAAATGGGTCTTTACTGAAAAGGAAGAATGAATAATAAATAATAAATAATGATAAATCTTCTACTGCTTCCCTCGATTCCGACCCTGGAGATGGAAAGCCTCGTTTTCTACAGTAGGTTAACAGCCGACGTGTCTGACCGTCGTTTGTTTATTAAGCTGCTGCACGTCAGTTAACGAGGCTGCAGAAGGTTTGGAGTTTTGGTCCGTTGTGGTGTTTCTCTCTATCAGGCTCTTTATTCAGAGTTAACCGACTTAAACTAACTTTGCCTGCCACGCCGTGTGGATAACCGCATCATCCATACGTCTGTTTCCAAATTCAGGAGTGAGAATGTTTTTAAAGTTGATCTTTGAGATGTTTTTCAGCATGTTGTGTGTGTGCTGAGTGTAACTGGTATTAAATGTTTGCAAACAGTAAAAACTAATGATCCAATAGTATTTACAAATGTTTTAAAATTCTTTGTTTTATTTTCTAAATATCTTTTTTTAATAAGAGAACATAATAGATTTGTAAACAAGGCACAAAGAACAGCGCTCCCTTCTTCGGCACTTTCTAACAAGCTGGGTTGACAATAATGATATAATGTGAACAATACCAAGAATGTATTGATCATTTCATGAGCTATTTTCAGTAAAGCAGAATTATAAGTGTTGTGTTTTGTGCCAATATTTAATCACCATGTTTTAATTTTTTTACTAAACCAGATTCAAATAATTTAAAAAAAATGTATTTCATTAGTAGATATGTAACTTTTCATCAATAATCGGTGTCCGTTTTGTAAATAATCAAGCTTTATCACTTGTCTAATTAAAGTATTGATCGTCTCTTCTTCTCTGCTCAGACTCGGACAGCGATGACGGGCTGTTTGACGTGCAGGACTTGGCACCAAAGAGAAAGAAGATTGGACCGAACCAAAAAGTAGAAAGAGGTGAATAAATGTTTTATCTTCCTTTTTCTTTATTCTTTTCTTCGTATTGTTATTTAGTAAACTTACAGTTTATTTTTTCAATGCATTGATCTCAGTGAATGCTCAGGAAACAGCGCCCCCTGTGTCCGTGGACGAGTCTTTACCTGTGACGGTCACAGACTCGCAGCCTGCTGCAGGAAACTTTGTGGACTGCACAGAGTCTAATGATGAAGATGAGGAGGAGGAGGAAGAGGTGAAAGAGGAGGGAAAGGGGGATGCAAAGCTGAAGGAGGAGGAGGTGAACGATGCAATGAAGGAAAGTGAGAGGAGTAAAGAAACTGAGAAAATGGAGGTTGAGGTAGAAGGTTCCTCTAATCCACCGAAATGGCAGGATTTCTTCACCGCGGAGACGCTGCCTGACAGCCAGAACAGTGTGAACAGCCTCAACAGCGTCAACAGCCTCAACAGCGTCAACAGCGTCAACAGTGTCAACAGCCAATCACAGTCCTGCTGTTCTGCTCCGAGCACCTCCCCCTCCAAAATGACCGATTCACAGACCCCAGAACTGTTCAGCGAGGAGGAAGAAACCCCCAACAACGACGAGAACTTCAGTCTGACTCTGTCCGCCTCTCTGTCGAACCATTCCTCCCAGAACCTGGACTCGTATTTACCCGACACCTTGATTCTCCAACCAGAGCAGGCGGGGCGGGAACAAGGAGACTCGAGGACCAATAACGTGCCTCAGGAGAAGGAAAGCAAAGACCAAACTGTCCAATCAGAGCTGGAGGAGTTCTCTCAGGAGTCCCGGGTGTCGTCAGACTTTGACATTCCCTGCACACCGGAGTCGAAAAAGCCACGTGAGGATGAACTGTCGCAGTTTTACAGGAAGCTGGCGGCAGGAGAGGACGTGGTCATCAGAAAGTGTCTACAGTGAAATCATAGAGTTAGAGATTTAATGCCCTCGCAATGCAAATGAAGCTCAGTCAGCAGAATACGCTAAATTTCTATAATATGCACAAAGACTTTCCAGCCTGGTGAGCCATAAATGAAATTGCTTTTGTTGATAATTCCTGTTATATGAACTTAAATGTGTCCTGTTACGTCACATACTATGTTTTACTGGTTTTATATGTGCGATTAATACATAATGAGCTTCTATATGAAGAAAACCTCAAATGCCTTCAAAGTGACAACGTTCCTCTTCAGCTTCAGTCGAACCTCCAAACCACACAAACCTCAGTGTGCACAGCAACACACACACACACACACACACACTCATTCCAGTGCACTTTAAGCTCACCTGTGGCCTACATCTATCAGTACACCTGTGACCTTCACTGCTGACTTTTCCTTTGTGTTGACAGTTTGTGGTTTCTTCTGCTGAACACTTGTGTTTGTAGTGTTGTCAAGTAGTTTTCTATCAAAGCAGAACTTTGTTTCAAATTAAAGGTATTTAATTTACAGTTAAAGAGCATTTTTCCAGTGATTAGTTTGACTTTATACTCATGAAAACCTCAAATATTCACCTGTAACGCTTACTGTGCTACATATTCTTTAGACCCCGACTTATTCTAGATGTTTGATGCAGATAGAAGAATCCGATACTAATATTCTGGTGTCTGATTATCAATTTATAATAAATGTATATCTGATTTGCTAACATTAGTTGGCCGATTTATCAGTCAGGCTCTCAACATCTTTAATTTTTGTTTGATTTAACTCCCAAGAACTACAAATTAGTTGTCTCTGATCCCCAAATGATCAAAAACCTTATTTAATCCTGCAGTTTGTGTTACCTATTTGTTTTTAAAAATAGCCAAAATGTCACAAAAGCATCTTTTTATGTGAGAAAACTGCTGAAACATAAAAGCAGCACATGGGAGGGAAAATATTTTACTTTCCTCAAGCAACAGAAAACAAGAAACAGAGCTTTTTTTTATCATTTAACGACAAGAAAACCTTTCGATTTACTGTTTTTTGTTGATGTGACCTTGTTCTTCGTGAACGACAAACAGCACATGTACACAACTTTGCATCAACATTAAGATTTTGTTCCCTCAGAAGTCATAAACCACTTTTTATGTAAATCTTTGTCCTTGATTCTCCTCCACCTTGAATCACGTTTAAAGGCAAATGAGCGTAAATACATCATTGTGAAGCCGGAGGAATCTAGTGTCATTATTTGTGCAGAAACGTCCTGTACTGCGTCATGAAAACTGGACTTTTACATCCAGTGTTTTCCTCACAATAACTTAAATGAAACATGTTGTATGTAGAGCAGCAGGTGAGGATTGTGAAGAGAAGCCAGGATTATAAAAAAAATGCTGAAATGACGTTGAGATGTGAGGATGTCCGACTGTCCTCTTGTTTTTGGGGACTTTAGCCTTTAAGCATGTGTACAACAAGAAGCTGTGGCATCACGTGTGCACGACAGTCGACTCTCCATCACAGCTGTCTGTTCTTTGCCATGTCAGCGCCCCGAAGGAGAAGACGCCTCCGTCACCTCACAGCAGGAGCCACTTACAGTCCGTGTCCCGGAGGACCACGAGTCTGCAGGTTTTTATTAATTACACACAAGCCAAACGAAGTCCTGCTTCACCCTCGCGATCTGCCATTTTGTGCCGATCAGCTGACAGACGCTCACTGTAGCACCTGCACTGCATCCATGGCTTTCTTTAAAAAACCTCCAGCTTCTTCATGCCCTCATAGAGTCACCTCCATCCTTTATTTATAAAGCTGAGTCCAGGTCGACGTCTGCTGCCATTAAAGCATTAAAAGTCTGAAACCAGTTCAACACATCAGGCTCCACAGTCAGTAAAACCAGGCGGAGATGATCCTCTAAGAGTCCTTACGGGACGATTGTGTCCTCTGGGTGACAACGCTGAGGACCTGAAGAACACCTGGAGGCTTTCTCCTTCTTCTTCTTCTCTTCTTCTTCTTCTTCTTCCTCGATATCGTCTGCTGTAGCACCTTAAATCCACAGAGACGGCGTTAATTTATGATTCATTTTCAGGTATTAGATTGTAATTAAAGCTGAAACTCCAGCATGTTAAAGCACATGAGTGTATGACAAGCAGCTGATTAGAAGGACCGCATGATGTCACAGACACAAAGGAACATACACAGGTCGTCAGGTAGAATATTGATTACAAATACATCTTGTGTAATTAAAACCTTTTATGAATTCATAATGTTTTAATGATTATTAATAACCTTTCATACAATTAGGGACACTGCTGTGGTCCTGTAAATGCTGACATGACACCACAGCTCTCATTAATGAACTGGAACTGGAGGAGGTCGTCACACACACACAAACAAACACACACAAACACACGCACGCACACGCACACACACACACACACACACACACACACACACAGGAACAAGCACAGACCTGGCTCTTCATTAAAAATTACAGTCCGTTCCCCCACAGCGGCTTCCTGAGGGACAGAGAGTTCCCGTCAGTCTCTGTGGAGGACAGAGTCATTAATTAACACACATTGATTATTAAATTACCTGCACATATTACACACACATATAAAATACATGTACAGTGTTTAATTTCACACACACACGATACAAAAACTAAACACAGACACGTTCAGTGATCGTCAGAGTTTTCTGTCTCCCATGCTCTCATCATGACCCGGTGACTCAACAGGAAATTGAGGCTCTGTGTTTGTGTGTGTTTGTGTGTGTTTGTGTGTGCGTGTGCTATCAGAAATTGTATATGTAGTGGTATTCTGTCACGTAAGCATGCTGCCTCACACAAAACCCTGGAAATTTAAACACAAACACATTTATCGTCTAAAGAAACGATCTGACAGAAGTCTTTCAGAGCCGTGTGGAAACTTTCACTGGTTAGATATATTTGGATTTAAAAGAAAGAGAAGATCCTGAAGGTCCTGTGAAGTTAGTTTTATTCTTTCCTTGTTTCCCGTTGTGCTTCTCGCTCTTCTCCTGATATTGTCACGTCTAACGCGGTGAATTAAGGGTTCATATCAAACCAAACCAGAGTCGAACAGAGACGGTTTCAGTGAGTTTTGTTTTGTTTCTGTCAGGTTTGAGTGAGGTGTGTTATATGATCGATCTGTGAGGTTAAATGACTGTTTTTGTAAATGGAGTCTGGCGTTTTTGAGGAGAACATGTCTGGAGACTATCTTCCTAAAATCACCTCGGAGGGCTTCTAATTAAGCAGTACAGAGGTCGTATTTTGACTTAATGAAGGATTTGTAAGTGTTGTTTTTGTTTTGTGTGTGTGTGTGTGTGTGTGTGTGTGTGTGTGTGTGTGTGTGTGTGTGTGTGTGTGTGTTACCTCTGAGGGCTCCTATCTGTACTTGAGGAATGTTACTCAGGTCTGCAGGAAATCCCACATACACACCTCCATAGTTCCTATAAACACACACACACACACACACACACACACACACACGTTTATTCACATTTATTCATTATGTGTGTGTATATGTTTGTATCTATATGGAAATGTAAATTGAATGACTCACTGCCATTTGTCGTCTTCTGGCACAGACTCCTCTGATCTGTCCACACACACACACACACACACACACACACATTAAAAACTGTGTATTGAAGTCAGTCGCTCTTTGTCAACAGAAAACTTCAGAGAAAGGTCAAACAACACTGACACAGTTCAACATCAAAATCTGTGTGTGTGTGTGTGTGTGTGTGTGTGTGTGTAAAAGTAACTCACGCCTTGGATGACGACTCAGCACGACCTGAGGCCACAAACACACAGAGGAATGAGATTAATCGTTGACAAATGCTAAACTAACTTTTCTCTTCACTGTCATCGAGACACAACAGCAACAGTGTTCAGTGTGTCGGTCATCAGCTGGTGTTTGTTGTTGTTTGTTTCCCGCAGAAACAACAGTAACATGAGACTTTTGCTTTTACGGCAGCCAGAATCTGATGAAAATATAATAAAACCTGACTTTTGTTTCTTCTCTATGGAAGCCCACACTGACAGTTTAAGAAACGCAGAAATGAAAACCACACTAAACATCCACGGTTAATTAAAATCACAAGATAAAAAGTCAAAATCATGACTTGAAAAGTCAGAATTAAATTTAAAAAAGCGTAATTATGATAAATTAGGTCAATGTATGAGATTAAATATTGAAATTATTAGATAAAAAGTCAAAATCGTGAGATAGAAAGGCTTATTTATTAAATGAAGTCATAATTATGAGATAAAAAGTCAGAATTATTAATTAAAAAAATCGAAATTATGATTTATTAGGTCAAACTATCGAATACAAAATCTTAATCATGAGATAAAAAGTCAGAATTATAATTGAATAATTGCAATTGTGATAGATTTGGTCCAAATATGAGATTCAAATAAAAAAATATTAGATTTTGAAAAGAAAAAGAAAAAAAGAAATCATGAGAATAGAAACTGGAATTATGTGAATAACTGTTGAATGTTCATCTCACAGTCTATCAGATAATATTCAGTGTGTATGTTACTGTTAGAGGTTGTTGTTTCCCATGGAGACTGAAAACAGTAACACACATGTGAAAGAGAATGGCGTCTGAAAACAGGCGACAGGTTTGTACCTGCAGTCAACGTCCAGTGAGTCAGAGTCAAATCAAAAAGAAACGATAAGTCATCCTGGTGCCGTGTGAGAACGAGAAGGAAACTGAAACCGAGCACGTCACCCCGTCATATTTAAAGTCAAAACAGTCCTTTTTGTTTTAATTTTGTCAGCCGACCCTCTAATAAACAATATCATCCACTTTATGTGATTACCTGTAATATATGTGCTCAAAAACCTGCCGGACTGAGCCTTTAACAGCTTTATTCTACAGGAAGTTATTAAAATAAGAGAGAGAAGAAACTTTAAACCTGTTCAATATTCTGCTGTTGTTGTTTACATAGAAGACGTCTCAGGTAAACAACTAGTTCACACACACACACTCACTGTGTTCCTCACCTGCTGCGCTGCTGCTGCTGTTGTTGTTGTTATTGACCGGTGAGGAATTTCCACATCCCATCTCTCTTCTGACTCTATAAAAACCTCAGAGGAAGAAAAAAACAAATGAGACAAAGAAGAAGAAAAAGTGGAGTTTGAAATAAGGATGCATGAGAGCTTCTTTTCTGGCTGTTTTTCCTTTTTTCCCTCCTCCTGCCACCTCTAACTACCTCTCAGCGTGGAGGAAGGATTAAAATGACGCCAAGAAATGAAATGAAATGAGAGGAGGAGGAGGAGAAGGGGAGGAAACTGCAAGAAGGAGAAGCAAAGTGTGTTCACCCCTGCTGTTGAGGGAGCAGAGCCTCATTACAGTGTGTGTGTGTGTGTGTGTGTGTGTGTGTGTGTGTGTGTGTGTGTGTGTGTGTGTGTGATGTGTGTGTGTCTCGTGCTCAGCAGATCAAAGTCGGCCAGAATCGATTTAATTGCGTGCTTTTCTGCCCAAATCCAGCAGAAGTGCACTCGAGGTCGCATGACGGAGGAGTCAGAGGGGCCGAGGAAATGTTTGGGAGGGTTTTCAGTTTTTATAAAGGAGCTTGTTTTTTCAGTCACGTG
>CAEMYA010000213.1:2322591-2346154 GCA_903131615.1 Diplodus sargus
AGAAATGGAATCAAATCAAATGAAACACTAGTGAATCAGGAAAAGTTGGGAAAAATACAAAGGGAGGAAGTGAAAGGCAAAACATGACACATCAGGAGTGAATTTCAAAATAAAACAGGAAATAACTAAGCCAAAAAACTCCAAACAGACACAATCAAGACAAAAATGATCAGTAGAATGAGAATCCAAGCAGACACATCTTCAGTTATGTCGCCAGGCAACTTCACAAATGACACATGATCATATTATTGATCCGCAGATCGGCTCTGAGTGGTTTCATAATAAAATACACAGCAGCATGTTGACGGATGTTTGTATCAACACTATTCAGGAACACGTTTCACTCTCGACTCCTACTTCTCTCCTCAAAACAATCGTAGTCGGTGGGATTGACGCTGTCAGCCATCAATCACAAGCTGTAGGAGGCGGGAAACACATCATTATCGAGCTCTGGGCAAAAATAAATCACACTTCCGATGAAGTGATTGTTCTTCTCACAACTTTCAACACGTCGTTAAACAACCGACACAAATGTTTCTGTTTTGTAGGTTTCTCTGGTTTGTTGGAAACATTGTGTGATAATGTTGCTTCACAGCTCAGCTCCAGTCTTTTATTTAGACATTTAAATGTGCAAATGTCAGATCTGTGAGTGGATTTAACAAAGCCTGTAATCAGCAGATCGTCGCCTGTAATTGGTTGATAACAGCAGCATCAGAGCAGGAAGGACGACGCTCCGTCCCTCCATTATGTCTCAGATGTACTTTCTTATTTTTCACCGTCCTTCCTCTCTGATCCTTTTGTGCTGAAACATGAAATGAGTCATGCCCACACACACACACACACACACACACACACACACACACACACACACACTCAGGGCTCAATCAAGTGCCCCCTATTTCTAAATTTAACTCAGTTACGGGGCAAAGAAAAGTGACTTTCACAATATAATTGATTGTTCTCAGCGTTTCCTGCAGAAAGTGAAAATGACTTCTGCCACACGCTGAGAGTTTCATTCAATGTGCCGAGTGAACAGAGTTTTAAACGAGAGCCTACCTCCGCTGTTTGTGACGGAAGCCCTGAGGGACAAGTGAGAAACAGGATATCGATGAAGAACTTCTGTCGAGGGAGCTTTAAAACAAAGCAAATGCAGAAGTTATTCAAGTTTGAAAACACAGAAAACATTTCTAATACTTTCTTTTTATTGTAGTTATTATTAGAGCTCAAAGGGATGTCAGGAATAAGAGAACTGAAGAGACAGTGAAGATTAACATGGATAGATGTGCCTCAGCAACAATAATCGTAGCTGTAGTTCCTCATTAACAACACAGAGAGGCAGTGTTGTCATGTATTTATGTTTTTAACTGGCTGGTTCAGCGAGTAAGAGCACAGGAATATTAAATTTATGGAGGATTGTGTAATATTGAGAGTTGCCAAAAGCAAACATAACATCCTGTTATACTCTGCAGCAGCACAACATATAATCTGTCCCTCAAAAGTCATACAGATGTTTAGAGAGTGCGTCTGCAAAGACAAAGGACATTTCAACATGCAGGGTTTGTCATCAAATTCACAATAATTGTCCCACTACTCTGTGTTACCTGCCACACTGGGAGGAAATCTCACTGTTTGAAATATTATCTAATTGGTTGTAATATTACTTTTGGTGATATTTGCCATTATAGAGACTTTACTTGACGACGACTTCGTGTCCATGACTTTCCCACAAAATGTCAAGCAAAACTGTTGAAGGTGAATAAGGCGACGTAAAGTGTAATTTTGTCAGAGGATGACGGACGCGGTGTCGGCTACGTGGCCACGTCACAAGTAGGTGTGGAAGCAAATAGAGACTAGAAGTAAACAAACCGGGAGACAAAATGGAGCGACAACACAAGCCAATTCCCATAAAATGTCTAATGTGATATTCTTCAAAATGCTTTATGGAAACACAGCCACTGTCACCGTCATTCACTAGAGGATATGGTGCGTAGTTCCTCTGGAAAACATGTTTCCTGTCTTTCTTTCTCTTTCTTTTCTTTTTGTGTTTAATATAATGGTTGTTGATGATGTTTTGACCCACACAGATGTTTGATTTTACTTTTTTCATTGGAGCTCGGCCCTTATTGGCTCCTACGTAAGGCTAACCCTGATTGGTGGCACTATCCACACTCCATACTGTTAGCATTTACTGGAGTGGCACTATACACACTCCATACAGTTATAATTTATTGGACTGGCACTATCCACACTCCATATAATTGTCATTTAGTGGCGTGGCACTATTCACACACCATACTGTTATAATTTATTGGCGTGGCACTATACACACTCCATATAATTGTCATTTAGAGAAGTGGCACTATACACACTCCATACTGTTATAATTTATTGGAGTGGCACTATCCACACTTCATACTGTTATAATTTATTGGAGTGGCACTATTCACACTCCATACTGTTATAATTTATTGAAGTGGCACTATACACACTCCATATAATTGTCATTTAGAGGAGTGGCACTATACACACTCCATACTGTTATAATTTATTGGAGTGGCACTATCCACACTCCATACTGTTATAATTTATTAGAGTGGCACTATCCACACTTCATACTGTTATAATTTATTGGAGTGGCACTATTCACACTCCATACTGTTATAATTTATTGGAGTGGCACTATCCACACTCTATACTGTTATAATTTATTGGCGTGGCACTATCCACACTCCATACTGTTATAATTTATTGGCGTGGCACTATCCACACTCCATATAATTGTCATTTAGTGGAGTGGCACTATCCACACTCCATACAGTTATAATTTATTAAAGTGGCACCATCCACACTCCATATTTTATCATTTAGTGGCGTGGCACTCTCCACACTCCATACAGTTAGCTTTTCGTGGTGTGGCACTCTCCACCCTCCATACTTGCGCACTTAGAACACATCTCCCTCTGCCTGTTTCCCTTCATACTCACACAGACACACACACACTTGGTGTCTGAGCTGCAGGAGCATCAACATCACGACAGGACGAGCTGTCAGTGATCCTGACCTGGATAATGTCGCTCACCATCCACCTTTTAACAGCTTTGGGTGAGTTTCCTCTTATATTTTGAAGGTTTTTCTGATGTGTTTCCATCTCACTGGCTTGATTCTCACCTTCTGGAGCTGCCAAAAAGTTCCTCTTCCAGCAACAACACATGTAATCAGAGCCATATGAGAGCTATTATTCACTGTTTCACTGCAGAAATTATGGGGAAAGGTGAAGCTGCTGAAGGAAAGTTTGACAGCAAAGTATAACTTTATCTACAGGGAGTGCATGTGACTTTAATTTAAAGGAACGGACAGCAAGTTTTTCTCAACCTCTGGGGTTTTACAACTGAAAACAAGTCAGGCTGAACAGTTTCATAAGAAGATGCCTGTTTTTACAAGAGGATAAGTGTTTTTTATAAGAAGTTAAGTGTTTTTATAGGAGGCTACCTGCTGTTATAAGAGGATATCTGACAGGATATCATGTTCAGGACTGACAGTCGTCTCCCTCCCTGCAGCCCTGTGGTGTCCCATCTGGGCTCAGTTTCCAGAGTTTGCAGATGTTTGCACGGAGGGCAGCTGTTATCCCGCCACAGGTGACCTGCTGATCGGCCGGGCCCACAAACTCACCGCCTCCTCCACCTGCGGCGTGAAGAAGCCGGAGCGCTTCTGCATCGTCGGACATCTGGAGGTAAGAAAAGAGCTGCTGGGAAACTAAACTCTCTGATTTTTCCAACTATATAGTCCACAATTCTGATATCTTGGAGCCACTTTAGAGCAACAATCATCAATAAAAGTTACTTTCACTGTTAATAAACAATAAAATGCTTTATAAACCATCAAACAAGCAACTGTTTATTGTAAAGTTCCAACTCGTGTTTAAAATAATTTGTAAGTGATCATTAAATTCTGTTTAAACAGCGTTCGAGGGACCATTGGGTGTTTATAAATGGTCAAATAAACAGTTTACAAAGCAGCTCAAACTTTGTTAACAGTCTAAAATAACTATAATTAATTATGGCTGTTCTCGATATTCGTGTAGTTTGAGATTCAGAGTTTGTTTTGCAGATGATCTTTGAGACATAAAGTCGATAAAAAAACAGTTTTCTGTCATTATTTTTGTGAATTCTAAAGATTTATTTAACAATATTTTGACAGACGTTTACCATCATCTTACAGTTTGAATTTATATGAACTCCAACCGGACAGAATTCAACTTCTTGGATATTTAACAATCCTAATAAAGCATCAAATTAAAGATCATGAAAGACGTAGTTCTGGTGCAAAACTCCTGATTTAAGAGACTTCATGACGATTTGTCTCGTGAACTTGAACTGAAAGGATGATTTCACAGTTTGTAGCTAAAATGAAACTACACAGAGCGAGAAAAGTTTCTTCTGGATCTCTTTTGTGACTGTAAAGTGAAACCGAGCGAGCAAACTTTATTCCAACATGATTTACAGGAAGAAGAAAGAGACAGAAAACAATGAGCAGAAGAAGAAACACGTCAACAAAGTTAGAAATCAAGACAAAGAGAACAAAGTAGCGTCTGTAGATCAGATTTTCCTCAGCGGGACGACAAAGATATGAAATCAAAGACGTTCATTAGTTTACATGCATTCCTTCACAAACAGTGTATGAAGAGATTCACGTGTCTCTGTAGGAAACTTCTGCATGTGAGAAGATAAATGTGACGATGATGATGAGAAACAAACTTTAACCAACAATAATCACATTTCAAACTGACTTATAAACTCACTATTCTTATCAGGACATTGTGATAATCTGAACTTTATATCGAGAGTTCTGGATATAACAGATAAATGTTCGAATTCTCTTATATTTGATGTTCGTCTGCGTCTGTTTCCTCCTGTAAATGTATTTTATGTGTGTCCCAGTAAACTGAGTCAGGCTGCAACTAACGATTACTATCATTCACTCAATTAATTGATTAATGAGTCTATAAAATGTCAGAAAATGGTGAAATTTGTCAGTAACGTCCTCAAATGTCAGCTTTACTGTCAGCTTAAAGATATAAATAAAGTTTTAATTTAGACCTGATGTATGTCGACAGTATTCAGCCAGACTGGAATCAAAACAATGAATGATAATTACCCTCCTGGCAAGAGCGCAGCTTTAATTAGAACAAATAAACTTGCTAAACTTTGGATTTAATTAAAAAATGAAGCAGTAATAAATTATTTGCTGTGTTTCTTTTAGTTTGTTGAGGATGTTTTCTCGTCATTTTGTCGGAACAACGAGCAGAAAGTGTGTCAGTTCTCTGGAAACTGCAGTTTTTTTTACTGTAGGATCACGACAGAGCTGTGACAAATCATCGATTAATCAATTAGTTGTCAACGGAAACTTAATCGGCAACTATTTATGTGGCTGATTCATCTGTTTCAGTCATTTGTTTCAGAAGAGAAGCTCAGATTTGTAGCCGAGCGCCTGGATTCGGATGAAAACTGATTATAAATATGCTGAAAGTTTACATCAGGTTGCCAGGTTGGGTGTCTGTGCTGCGTCTCTATTCACTACGTGTGTCAGCAGGGGCCTCGCCTGCACGCCATATGGTTCACACACACACACACACACACAAACACACACACACACACACACACACACTCTTAAATCTCACATTATTGCAGCGTGTGAACAAGTTTCTCAACTTCTCCGAGCCTTCTGCCAAAACCTCTCTGTGTGGAAATGTGAGCTGAGTGCTTCCACTCAGCAGCGTCGTTGGGAGAAACATGTCTCCTCTCCTTCCTGCCTCCTCATCTCATGCTTGAGGACTGTGCTCATCCTCAGGAAGCTCATTTCATAAGGACGCCATTCACAGCGCGAGCTCTCCGAGGGGATGTCTGACAGAGAGAGAGCATCCCCTGCCTCGCCCCCGGACCACATGCACACAGGGACGGGATTGTGGAGGAGCACAGCGCTTTTATTGTGGCGAGGAATGTCTGAACTCCCACTCGACAAGACAGCGAGCAGATAACTGTACACTGTCACACACACAGACACACACAGACGCACAGTGTGATCCGGATCGTTTTGACGTCGAGTTCAAACTGTTAGCAGATTGATTGATGAGCTGACAGTTAATCAGAAGAAATGTCAAATACGTTGCTGATTCCAGCTTCTCGGATGTGATTATTTTATTTATTTTAATGGGAATTTGACTGAATATTTTTGGGTTTCAGGGCAAACAAACAATTTTCAGTAACCACCTTTGTATGATGGGGATTTGTCGCTATGTTGTGATATTCTAGGGAGCGATTAATCGATGATTGGAGAAGATAATCCGCATATTAACCGATGAGAATGTAGTCTGAGGTTAATAACACAGCCAGTCTCTGGTTTTAATACAAAGAAGTTACAAAATCAGACTTTAAATCAAGTTGATGCATCAAAAAACTCATGATTTAGGATCGTAGGACAGATCGGCCGCCATCCCAAAACACTTTGACGAGTTTGGAGTGAGACTCAACAATCAATTTAGAAAGTAGTAATTCAATTTAATGATGTATCTGCTTCATTAAAGGCTGATTTTGCAACTTTTTTTGTGATTAAACCAGAGATCAGCTGTTTTAGTAACCTCAGACTACAACAGGGGATTATTCTCATCAGTTAATCTGTGGATTATCTTCATTGAATTATTGATTAATCGCTCCCTAGAATATCACAACATAGCAACAAATGCCCATCAAACAAGGAAGGTTACTTAAAATTGTTTGTTTGCCCTGAAACCCAAAAATATTCAGTCAACTTTCATCCATTGTCAGCTTGATTTAAAGTCTGATTCTGTAACTTTTTTGTAATAAAACCAGAGATCAGCTGTTTTATCAGCCTCAGGCTGCAACTAGGAGCATTCTCATCAGTTAATCTGTGGATTATCTTCTCCAATCGTTGATTAATCCCCCCTTAGAACATCACAACACATTGACAACTGCCTGTAATACAAACGTGTATTATGTGATATATAATCTCATACACGCTTGAGTTGTATCATCTTGATTTGGGCGCAGCAGAAATCTCATTCCCATAACTTTGTTATGTTTCAGAGGTCAGAGAGACTGAATGTTGTCTTTGTAATTTGAGCGCAGTGACCCTTTAACTCTCTCTGCGCTCTGTGTCCGTCAGGAGGAGAAGAAGTGTTTCGTGTGCGACTCCAGCAGGATGTACGACGAGGACAACAACCACGTCAGCCACACCATCGAGAACGTGGTCACGACCTTCGCCCACAACCGGCTGAAGACCTGGTGGCAGTCTGAGAACGGTGAGAACGCCCGAGACGCTGCCGCTGTTCTCACGAGAGCTCGGCAGTAATGACAAGACAGGAGATCACAGAGCCTCTCGCTGCAGCCAATCACAGGAGGGCTTAGGGGCGGGGCTTACAGGTGTGCCGAGGAGAACAGGTGTGCTGATAGGAAACAGATGTGTGTCATCACTCGAACACACACGGGCCTTTAAAGTGGGGAGAAAGGGAAGTGTGTAATGAGACGGCGGAGGTTCAGAGAGCGCCGCGGTGAGAGCGAGGAACAGTTTGTACTCACACAGGTAGATTCACCTTGATGCCAGGTGTGTGAGCTATAATAAGTAGAAGGGTTTGACTCCTCACAGGGTAATAAATCAGAAAATACTTTCCATATGGATGTCACAGCAAAATATCTTATTTTAGAGGCGCCTGTGTGGTTAAATAAAGGCTTTCCCACTCATCTTCTGAACTCGGAGGCCATTTTCTTACTGTTTCCCTTCGTCTCTTCTTCTTCGCTTTCAGTTTGAAGCTACTCTAAATGTGCACCATGTGTCGAGTTGGAGGGGGAACTATCGCCGTAATAACATCCTCAGTTTGAGCCCAGAGAGAAAGTTCCCATACTCGACATGCTCCCACATTCATGCCGCACATGTTTCGCTGTGAGCGCTGGGAATCTGTGTGAGGTGTGAGTCATGGAGGCAGCAGCGGCCAGCAGGGCAGATGTGTCTGAAACAGCAGGAAGCTCGCAGACTCAAGATGGCTTTGCTTGGGATTTCCTAATTCCCTCGCAGAAGTCCTTCAGTTACACTTTCCAAGCTGGTTGTAGCCGACCAGCTGCTGTTAAAGCTCAAACTTAGCTCATTAATACAGGATTTATACGTTAGGATCACTTAATTAAAACAAAACAAAACGCAGATGTACATTTTTACTAAATACTGTTTATATAAACAGCAACGGCCGGGTAGTGTTCGCTGACTGAACTAGCTAAATGGAACTTGAAGCTTGCTAATGTTATGTTATTTTACCAAGCTAATTGTCAGTTAGCTAACTTGTTTAGATAAAGAGTAAATGGAAAGACTTTAAATTACACATCACAAAAACACAACAGGCCCACACCTTAGATTATAAATGTTGTGTCAGTAACTTAGATGACCAAAAAGAAAAGTTGGTTAGCTCGCTAATATATGACAGTTTAGATCATAGTAGCGTTAGAAACAACACGTCGATCAAAATGCGGTTCATCATTGAAGACTGGGAAGACTTTAAGCTACAATTTTGCAAAAAATACAGTAAATCTTAATAAACTAAATATGATTGCAGAGCACAAATGATTTCTTACATCTGCAGGTGTTACATAGCAAACTCTAGCTAGCTTACTGACAGAGCTGAGGCTACGTTAGCTTGCTAATGACTTAAGTATAGTATGATAGATGTACATATCTGACATTACACCTGATAAATACTGTTAAAAAAAAATATGCTAAGTGGGACTTTTAAGTACGAATAACACAATAAACCAAAAATTATTCAATTTAACTGTGAACCAGCTCTGTGAGGATGTAGCCTAGCATGCTAAGTGCCAAAGTCAGCATGCTTGTATGCTCAAAATGCTACTTTTAGCAGGTATCCCATAATGTTTACTGTGCTCAGTATCTTAGTTCATCATGTTAGCATGCTAGCATTGGCTGATTAGCACCAAACAGAATGTAGCCTGCGTGGCTAATGGCTAACAGTGTTAATTTTGTAAGTATCTGGTCAAACTGAAGTATTTTTTGTTTGGTTTTGAATCCAGTCAGTTAGCTGAAGCGTGTGCAAGTTACAGCCGACAGATGAAGCAGCAGGACGCTTTTATTTTCTATATTTATTGGTTGATGTGCAACAACAACGCACACAACATGGCCGGGGTCAAACACAGAACAAGTGAGGAAGCCTCTTGTTAGAGTCAAGTGATCACAGCTGGGTATTTCCCTTCTCGCTGATCTGATGATCAAGTGACCTTCTGGTGGGGACTCCTGACAGTAACTCACCCTGAGGGGAGCATCCGTGTCCGTGCTGGATTTATCACGGTCATTCAGTTGTTGAGATTGTTTCTGTTCAGACCAAAATGACCGAATGACCTCTTTCGCTGCTAGATTTACATAGTTTGTTGTCTTTAATTGGACATGACGAACGAAGCATTTCTTCTCTAGGAATAGCTGGAGCAACACAATCCAGAACTGGAGCTTTCGATTGATTAGATTCGTATGTGGGCGCGACCAGAGAACCAGCTCATAAACATGTGCAGAAAGAGTCTGTAAATATTGAAGAGAGAGTGTGTGAGAAAGAGAAACGTCTGCGGTGTGTCGACAGCTTTAATACTGAGGTTTTAAATGAGAGGAAATCAATAAAGAGAGAGATTTAATCGTTAATTTCCTGTGTGGTCTGTGTTTTCTTTGTCTTCCAGGTGTGGAGAACGTGACGATCCAGCTGGACCTGGAGGCCGAGTTTCACTTCACACACCTTATCATGACCTTTAAGGTGCCTGTTCTCCCTCACACACACACACACACACACACACACACACACACACACATACAAACACACATATATCAGACGAACACTCGCAGCACGGAGATAAACAGCGTCGGACAGCTGCGGTGGAGGAATGTGGAAAATCATTTTTGGTCTCTGGAGAACGGTGGGAAAAGAAGAAGTGGGAGGGAGAGGATGAGTTTGGATCTCATGGTCGACAGTTGACGGCGACCAGCTGGATTCGAGCTCCTCGTTGATATACGTTGTTACTCTACACACACTTGTGAAGACATTTTCCATGTGTGTCCGGTCGCATCCTGTTTGGGGATAAGATGGCAGGAAGGCTCGACGTGTTTAACAGCCTCCACCCTTTAAATGAAGTACTTTTAAATCAGGAAAATGTTCTTCACACAATTAAAGCCACAGAACGAGAACAGACACAAGGAACACAAAGAAAAATAAGATTTTAAAGAGTTTGCGTAACTATTATTTTATCACAATCTGAGAAATTGAGTTTGATTTTCTTGGTTATTTACACAGAAACTTGTGTGTGAAGTCATAAAGCAAAGGAACAAGTAATTAGTTGGGATGAATCGGACGTTAATGACAAGAAAAAGCCTCAACAATATTTAATTTTGATGCTTGTAGGAGAATATTATATGAACAAGTATATTGTTTCTGTTGACAGACGTTTCGGCCGGCTGCCATGGTGATCGAGCGCTCGATGGATTTCGGGAAGACGTGGCAGGTTTATCGTTACTTCGCCTACGACTGCGAGTCGTCTTTCCCCGGCGTGTCGTCCGGGCCGCTGGCCAAAGTGGATGAAGTCATCTGTGACAGCCGATACTCAGACATCGAGCCGTCCACGGAGGGAGAGGTGAGTCTACCTTTGTAGTTATTTACCTTTTAAATGACATTTTTTGAAGGTTTTTCTGTTCAAAAGAGTCTCTGATCTCTGACTTTTTAAGAAAAGCGCTCATGAACGTCTGTTTTCTTTCTCTTCAAGGTGATATTTCGGGTGTTGGATCCCGCCTTCGAGATTGAGGATCCGTACAGCCTGAGGATTCAGAGTAAGATGCTCCTAAACTTCATCTTTACAAACTAAGATTGCAGGCTTGCATCCTTTTTGGCTTGACGTTACACACCTGGTACCAAAGTTAACAACATAATCAAGAGATAGACTGAACTGTAACAGTGTTTCCTGAGGAAGCAGACAAAGACAACAAACAGTGAACTCATGACAGTATAAAGATGATTCCTAGTAGATTTTAGTCAACTGCGGTCCAGGTAACAGCTACCTGGAGCAGATTTGTGGTGGTCAGAGGTCAGACATGATGGAATTTCACATGTGGAAGCGACTCGGCCTCTGTACACTCACCAACATCCAGACCGAGACACACACACACACACACACACACACACACACACACACTTCCAGAGGCCTCATGTCAGGTATGTGGTGAATGCTGTGAGTGTGTGAGGAGCTCTGAAACTCAACGAGAATCTTGTGTTTACAGAAGAGAATTAATGAGAAACAGTTGTTACGATGCCGCTGAGCAAGGCATTAATCTCCTCCGTGTTTGTGTCCAGACATGCTGAAGATCACGAACATCCGCACCAAGTTCATAAAGCTCCACACGCTGGGCGACAACCTGCTCGACTCCCGCGACGAGGTGACGGAGAAGTACTACTACGCCCTCTACGACATGGTCGTCCGCGGCAACTGCTTCTGTTACGGCCACGCCTCCGAGTGCGCCCCGATCGATGGAGCGCCGACCGGAGCTGAGGGCATGGTACATCAAACACATGTCAAATGTTTTATATGTTTTAGATCCCAAACATACAGTTAGTGTTCAGTTATTCTGTGCGTGCAGGTCCATGGACGATGTGTCTGTAACCACAACACAGAGGGGCTGAACTGTGAGCGCTGCAGAGACTTTCACCACGATTTGCCGTGGAGACCTGCCGAGGGCCGAAACACCAACGCCTGCAAGAGTAAGAACACAGTATTCACTTCTGTGTCTGTTTTTCTGTTGATGAAAATATGGATACCGCTCTCAAGTCTGTGCGTTAACGAGGAGCTAAGCTAATGTTAGCATGCGACTAGCTTAGTTTAAAGACCGAAAAACAGGATGGAAGAGTTAGCAAGGCTCTGTCTTTAGGTAACAAAAACCTCCAAAGCTCACTAATCAACATTTTATATGTAATTTGTTTTAAAAACATTAACAAAAGTATACTAGCTTCCAGTCTTCATGTTAAGCTAAGCTAACAGGCACAGAAGAGTTAGCCAGGCTCTGTCTACCTAAACAAAAACCTCAGAAATTCACTAATCAACACTTAATATCTCAAATGTTTCATCTGTGTTAGAAAAATTAAGCGTGAAAACATTAGCAAAACATATGCTAGCCGCTTCCCCCGGCTAATTAAGCCAAAGCTAACCGGCTGTAGCTTCACTTTTAGCTTACAGACACAAAAGAGTTATCAAGAAGCTGTCCAAATTTAACAAAAACCACCTGTAAAGCTCATTAATCAACATATTGTACTGTATTTTATTTGTTTAATCAATGTAAAAATGTTAACAGAAGTATGCTAGCTGATTCCTCGATCCATGCTAAGCTAAGCTAGCTGGCTACCTGGAGTTTAGCTTCATATTTAGCATACAGGCACATGAAATACTAAATAAATACTTACAGATATGCAAAATACATCATAAATATATAGTTTACAAGCGTAACAGTCTGTTGTAAAGTGTCTAAAAATAAAATAACAGCCATGTTTTCAAGGGAAGAACCACCATTAAGTCCAGCACTTTGTCCCGTTCCTTCTCAGGGTGCGAGTGCAACCATCACTCCACATCGTGTCACTTCGACCTCGCCGTGTACATGACGACCGGCAACATGAGCGGAGGCGTGTGCGAGGACTGTCAACACAACACGGTGGGCCGCCAGTGCGAGCAGTGCGCGCCGTTCTACTTCCAGCACCCGAACCGAGACCTGCGGGACCCGAACGTCTGCGAGCGTAAGTCACCTCCGACGTGACCTCTGACCTCTGAGTGCTCCTCTTTAAGGGCCGCTCCACTCATCACATGAAGCGGCTGTTAAAACGTCCTCCTCCGGGACCTTTTCACCATCTGGAGCTGCGATGGAGCCTTTGAAGTGAAAAGCAGAAAGTAGCCGTTTGTTGCATCATGATTGTAATTAGCTGTTAAGTGCTGGTTCCAAGTGGAAACAGAGCTGTAAAATGAAACGCAGCCTCCTTCTCCTCTTTCAAATTACATGCTGCTTTTCCAAGTCTTTGCTTTTCATTATCCCGCCTGTTCTCACACAGAAACATCGTACTGGACCGGTGATGTTAATACAAGCATCACATAGAGGAGATAGAACTCGTTAAGACCGATTGTCAGGATTTGTTTTCTTTCTCTCTCTTTCTTCCGTCCAAGATATTTCAATATGTTCTGACGCCACAGCTCTGAAATCGCTGCGCTCTCCAGAGGATTTTGTTTTGTTTCTCTTGCTTCATCATCACGCCAACTTTTCCTCTCTGGGAAATATAATCTTCTGAACACACCCACTCAGTTTCGACAGTTTCCTTCTTTCAGTTTTGCAAATGAACCGGAGACAAAGCTCAAATAATGTTCCTCGGGTACCTCTTTAAATGATCGCCGATGTGGGAATGAAATGTGTTCACACAGTCGCCCTGAGCTCATTTTTCACGTCCTTGCAGAGTGTAACTGTGACCCAGACGGGTCGCTGCAGGGCGGACTGTGTGACGCTCGGACCGACGTGCAGGCCGGGCTGATCTCAGGCCAGTGTCGCTGCAAAGTCAACGTGGAGGGAGAGCGCTGTGACAGCTGCAGACAGGGACACTTCGGGCTGGGACAAGGACCTGACGGCTGCTTACGTAAGTCTCAACTAGAGGAAGTGCAAGTTTTTAAATGATATTGTCTGTTTAATATGTCAAATCACATGATATGTAGATCTTTTTCATCTCTTGGCAAACGGAACCTAAGTAGTTTAGTACGTTTTGCAGCCATTTTCCTTCACATTTGGTTTATTTTTTCAAAATAGTTGTGCAAGATTTGTTGCGATCATACACAGTGTCGATCTGTGACAGACGGACTGACGTGGTTGAATCTGTTGCTTCATTGTCTCGGTGTGTTTTTTGGCAGCTTGTACCTGCAACCCGCTGGGAACTCTGCCGGGAGGAAACCCCTGCAACTCCGAGACAGGAAGCTGCTTCTGCAAGCGCCTCGTTGACGGACACAACTGCGATCAGTGTCTGGTGAGGATACAAACTTTACTGGATATTATACGTGTGTGTCGTCAGTGCGTTTGAACTAACGTCTGCTCTCTGTTCTTGCCTCGCCGTAGCCGCAGCACTGGGGTCTGTCCAATGACATGGACGGCTGCCGACCATGTGACTGCGACCAGGGCGGCGCTGTCAACAACAAGTATGTTTAAAGACCACTTTTTTTTAGTGAAGTGATTCAGTGATTGATCTGTAAATATAAAGATATATAAAGATTAAAAACACACCTGTCTGTCCACAGCTGCGACCCTCAGTCCGGACAGTGCGAGTGCAGGGAGCACATGTTCGGACGGCGCTGCGATCAGGTCGAGTCCGGATTCTACTTCATCGCTCTGGATCACTACACCTACGAGGCGGAGGACGCCAAGCACGGACCTGTGAGTGTTTACTGTGATCTGTTTAGTGGTGCTTCCACCCAGATATGTACAGCTCTGCTAATCTCCGTCTCTCTGTCAGGGTGTGACTGTCGTCCCGAGGCCTTACCCTCTGGATCGCAGTCCTACGTGGACCGGTATGGGCTTTGTTAACGTGCCGGAAGGAGCCTACTTAGAGTTCTCCGTCAACAACATCCCCGAATCCATGGACTACGACATCCTTATCCGCTATGAGCCGCAGGTAACGTGTTCACACGTTCAGCAAACTGGTTTCAAGAAGAAGTCTAGGAGATGTTTTGGGACGTGGACTTCACGTGTCGCCTTCAGCTCAAATGTCTCGTCCATGTATGGTCCAAAAAACCCTAAAATTAGTCAAAACTTTAAGACGGTAGTCCACAAACACCGATGTGTGAAGTCACAGTGGGTTCACGCTTGGTTTGAATCTCAGTATTGAGGCTCCATCTTGAATCATTCTTCATCGTTTCATTACCAGATGTGAGAATCCAGAAGAGGGAAAAAAGGAAAAAGGAGACAGATTTTTTTTGCCTTGCAAGTTTTGTTGTCGAGTAGAGTAGTTAGCAAGGAGATAAAACCGAGCGAGCAGAACAAAAGCGGGCTACACAAAACAAAGAAAAACACAGAATATTTGTGTTTGTCTTTATACACTGACAGCTTCCGGAGCAGTGGGAGCAGGTGAACGTCCGAGTGCAGCGTCCCGTCTTCAACCCTCCAAACTACTCCGGTCACTGCAGCAACTCCATCCAGAGTGGAGACGACCAGTCCATCTCTCTTCCACCTGGATCCAGGTAACACATCACTTTACGTGTCTCCGTCTGCAGCATTGTATCCTGCACACACACACACACACACACACACACTCTGACTCCGTGTTGTGTTTCAGACACATGGTGCTGCTGAGGCCGATCTGTTTCGAGCAAGGACTGAACTACACGGTCCGACTCAGCCTGCCTCTCTACTCGTCAGTCAGCGCCGTCCAGAGTCCGTACACGCTCATCGACTCTGTGCGTTTGATTTTGTAACTTGTTCCAAACTCTCAGACAAACGGCACTAAACATCTGAAATAATAAACCCTCCTCTCCGCTCTTCCTTCTAACCTGTGTTTTTGTTATGGCTTCCCTCCTCCTCTTCCTTCTCCTCTTCGTCGTCTCTGTATAGCTGGTGTTGATACCGCGGGTCAGGGAGCTGGACATGTTCCATGGGATCGACGGCGAGGGAGCGTGGGATACGTTCCAGCGCTACCGATGTCTGGAGAGCAGCCAGAGCGTCGTCAAAAGCCCCATGACCGACATCTGCAACGACTACATCTTCAGCGTCTCCGCTCTGCTGCACAAAGGAGCCATGGGTACGAAGTTTAAATGAGTTTGATCTTACAGCAAGACGGGATGTGGAGTATTTATTAAAACTTCTTCTTCTCCCAGCATGCCAGTGTGACCCTCAGGGTTCCCTCAGCGCCCTGTGCGACCCCAGCGGAGGTCAGTGTCGGTGCCGACCCAACGTCGTGGGGAGGAACTGTGACCACTGTGCTCCAGCTACCTTCCTCTTCAGCCCCGCCGGCTGCAGACGTGAGTAAAGGCCGTAATCCTACAAGTTGATGCTTGTTTACCCAGCAGAAAGTGTATGTGAGTCGTGTTTTGACCCTCAGCTTGCGAGTGCAACCTCCGCGGCTCGGTCACCGCCATGTGCCACGAGGCGACGGGCCAGTGTGAGTGTGTCCCAGGGGCGACGGGGCGCCAGTGTTCCCACTGCCTGCCGGGCTTCTGGGGCTTCCCTCAGTGCAGACCGTGCAACTGCAACGGGCACAGCGAGTACTGCCACCCTCAGACCGGAGAGTGTCAGGGCTGCAGGGACTTCACCACCGGACACCACTGTGAGAGGTGCGGCTGAACGTCTGCTGGGTTTCATGTGTGGAGTCATTTCAATCAATCGAGGATGACGGTCAAAAGGATGTCTGTGTCTCTCGACTCCCTCCAGGTGTCTGGACGGTTACCATGGCGACCCAGAGCTGGGTTCAGGTGACCACTGTCGCGCCTGCATGTGCCCCGATGGTCCGCGCAGTGGACGCCAGTTTTCTGACAGCTGTTACCTGCTGGGTAACCAGCTGGTGTGTGTGTGCAGCCCGGGCTACAAAGGTACACACACACACACACACACACACACACACACACACACACAGAGGTAATACTTCACAGCATTCACTAGGAACAGATTTGTTTTCATGTAAACAGCCTTTCAAAGCGCCGCACGTCTTCACTTCACACACAAACTACTTCAAGGCCTCTTTGAACTTTAAACACGGCGCCTCACTTCCTGTTTCCTGTCCTCCTCCTCCTGCAGGTGCCAGGTGTGACGAGTGCGCTCCGGGTTACTTCGGGAACCCTCTGGTGCCCGGCGGGCGCTGCCTGCCCTGCCAGTGCAACAACAACATCGACATGCACGACCCGGGGTCCTGCGACGCTCGGACCGGCGCCTGCGTGAAGTGCCTGTACCACACCGAGGGCTACGCCTGTCAGCACTGCAAACTGGGTTACTACGGCAACGCAGCAACGCAGAGCTGCAGGAGTGAGTACAGATGTGAATGTGACACCACCAAGTTACTTTACATACACGTATATATATATACTATACAATTTAGCATGTTTGATTGGCACATTTGAAGAAGGAGTGACCAAACTTTCCCCCAAAGGCCAAATCTAACATTTTAAGATGTCAGGGTTCAAAGGTCAACGCTTGACTGACGCCTTCGCTCCTCTGTGCAGAGTGCATGTGTTACCCGATGGGCACGGCTCCTCAGGCCTGTTCCTCGCCTCACGACTGTCAGTGCGATCAGCTGAGCGGTCAGTGTCCCTGCCAGCCCAACGTGGTCGGTCAGAACTGCGACCGCTGCGCTCCCGATACGTGGAACATCGGCAGCGGAACGGGCTGCCGGCGCTGCGACTGCGACCCCGACCACTCCTACGGATCGTCCTGTAATGAGGTGAGTCAGACAAAGCGATGATAAACAAGAACCTTCAGTCCAGCTTGCATCATTTCCTGCATTAGCATTAACGCAGCTGCTTCTTTCTGCTCTCAATGAACGATTGTTGCCTCACTATCTGGGGACGGGTTAGGACATTTTCCAAACAATCCTCATTGAGAGCGAAGCTGCAGGGCGGCTGTGAGTCATCAACCATCTAATCACTGAAACCTGTTTGTGTGGATTTGTTGATATATGGACTCCAGCTGTTTGGGAATTTCCTCTCTCTCTGTTTCTCTTCAGCTCTCTTTTTTCAGTCAGTACACACTGAAACATAAAGAGTAGCACGCTCACACTCTCACACAAACATTCGGGTTTCTGTGTTTACTGGCTGCTCTCCATCAGAGGAAGGAAGTCTCAGAATACACCGAGGAATAACTGAATACACATTTCTGCGACGGGAGCGAGTTGTGTCGAACAATGAAGCTCCGGCGTGTCTGCAAGCGGACGGAAAGACATGAAACAGAGAGAATGAGACCAAAGGTTTTCTCACTCGTACCACTTAACATTTGTTGACCTGTTGTTCTTTGTGTCATGTCGCTCCTGAAGGTCACAGGTCAGTGCTCCTGCAAACCAGGTTTTGGTGGCAAGACGTGTCGGGAGTGCAGAGAGCTCTTCTGGGGGGATCCAAAGGTCGAATGTCACGGTAGGTCGTCGCCAGAAAAAAGTGAAAAGTGCCTTAAACCTGCGTCCTTTCTGATGGTTTCAAAAAGAAGTCTGATTGTATGTGAGCTTATGAGAACATTAACCTACTTCTCACTTGATTTATTGCCTCTGTAAACAGTTTTCTGATTAGTTTCAAGTCTTCTTCAATACAACATGATGCTCTGTTTGCAAATGATGCTCCCATTTAGAGTAAAATAGGTGATAAATCAGGGAATTCTTCAGCGTTCCCAGTCAGATGAAACCAGGATATCCTCTCCAGCTCCACCCTCGTGTCCAGCTATGTCAGTTCTGGGTTCAAAGAACCAAGATGGAGACGGCCGTCATACCAAACTCAAGGCTTTAAAGCGGCCCACATACCAATAGGTGGGGTCACAGTGAAGCTACACTAGAAACCAACAAGCCAAATTCATCACTCGACGTGCAAAGAAGGATCCAAATCTGTACGGGCTTTTAAAAAAGCTGTTTCAGTCAGTGTTTTACAATAACAAACTGCCTCACAATAAAAACAGAACATGTTTTAAAACACAAAGAAAGACAAGTAAAAAGAAAAGAATCTAAAAGCCTCAAAAACTTAACACACAATCAGACACACGGACAGTAAATCTGATTTAATGTCATGAATGGAAATCACAAAAGATAAAGAAACATCCTTGAAACGTTTCCAAGATCGTAAAAAAAGGATGGAACCGCTGATTTAACATGTTTGTCTAAGCTGCAAGTTTTGATCAAAAAGCACTTTGATATTTGGGAATTTACACAATCTTGACCTCAGATCAGCGGTAGGAAATGTAATGATGTTCGGTCAGGACTTTCCCGCTTTCTTCAGGACCGTCGGACATAAATTCTGCTGCTCAGGACGTGAAATATGTTCACAGATTAACTGAGGTTTGGTGAAGGACCAGGAACACGTCGCTGTTCACCAGATAAGGATGTGAACACTCTTAAATGTCACAGTGACTGTTTCATTTCACAGCGAGTGAGCCAAAACACTGGAAAACATCCCGACTGAACTGTATCCTCGTGTTTTTAAAGCTCAGTTCTCAGAGGATATGATTCCCCTCAGTGACGATGAGCTTTATATTGTTGTTTCCATGTTTTTCTTCTCTTTTTTATGTGTTTGCAGCTCGTTACGTATGAGGAAGCATTCCAGTGGTGACTGCAGATCGGTTTTGGATTGAGTTGGTTTTGTCAGACAGTGATTACACGACGTCTCGTTATCTCTCCCCGATTCCAAAATAGTTTCATTGTGTGTCGAACAAACTGCCGGAGAAATGAAGCGTCTGACGGTAGCCGGCTCATGCTGAGAGGAAGAGAGACGAAGAGAAAAACGAGAGGAGAGGCGAGGAGAGGGAGGGGATCTGGGAATGACCTCTCCTTCCCTACACATGAGAACCAGATGTTCCCCAGATCTCCCAGGCATCCCATTTTCGTCACGCACCAACGCCCAGAGGACTCAGGAATCCTAAATTATTCCCGCCGTATTCCCAGAAGAAGCTGTTAAACCAACTGGACCGTCGCTTTTTCAATCCGCGCAGATGATTCGCTAATGCGCAAATTCACGGGAAATCTTGAGCGAGCTACTGAGAAACGTGTGGGAGTGAATGTGTGTGTGAGGGATTCGATGATAAAGCCGCCGCAGCTGAGAGGTCGTTCTCGTTTCCACACTCAGGTGTCAAGAGGTTAAAACTTTTGTTTTGTCGGCATCTTTGCAAGCGAGGTGGGATTTAATGCTTCGCTGTAAATGGACGATAATCACCGTTTATGTTCTTACCCTGAGGTGTAATGTTTCACCGTGACAGCGCTCAACTTCTGCTCCATAAATCACACAAATAACTGCATGAAGCTGATGGACGAAACCTCCCAAATGCTGCATTCCTCGTTCCCGACTTACACCAAACCTCCTCCTCCTCTTCTTCTCCTCCTCTGAGGAGGGAAGGCCGCCCCGTGGAGTGACTCAACACTGTTGAGGGGGTCAGTTTGACCTTCAAGGTCACGTTCACGTCCAAGTTTATTTACTGGAGTCAGCAGAGGTTGAATAAACTTTTATGACTTAAAGGGTAAGTTCACCCAAAAATGGAAGTCCAGTCATTATCTTCTCGGGTGAAGTTCATGAAAACGTTTCTGGACGTTCACAGAGAAACAGCGTTCTCCTAAACATTGGAGACTTTAACCAGCTTCTCACAGCTCATCCGTCATCATTCAAGGCTCCAGAAGCTCCGAGACCCCAAACTGACTGATGGACAAGATGTGTTTTTACACCCTTGACGGCAGTCGAGCTTGTGCACCCACTTCAAGCAGCGTCTTCAGCCTTTAGCCCTTTTAGATCTACTACAGCCACAGCAGAGAATACGGCTTAAAAAACACCTTTTCAAATAAATTCCTGGGGACTCGGATATTGAAGGTGCAGATAAAAGCACTTATTTAACTTCTTTACTCAAATAAAAGTAATAAAGTACAGGCTCTGAAATGAACTCAAAGTTTAAAAAGTAAAAAGTTTCCCTCTGAAGGACGTTTCTGCAGGTTATTTCTGTGCAAAGCTAACTGAACCTCACGTCATCCATGTTGCTGCTCTTTCTATTTCTGTCTTTTCCATCATTTTTGTCTCTCTGCGTCTGTGTGAAATGCGCTGATACGTTGAAATCAGTCTTGAGACGTTGGGACGGCTGTGACACGTTCCCTTCAAATGCATTAAAACTAAAGTAACGAGCCTGTTTTGAAAGTGTTGATGGTAGAAAATACAGATACTTGTTGTTAAAATGTAGAGAATAAAAGTAAAAAGTTGTCAGAAAAACAAATTTACTTGAATGTCTGTGCCTTGATTATTTCAGATTCCTTGAAATGATTTTCTCTCTGTCTGTCTCCAGCCTGTGACTGCGACGCTCGGGGAATCTCTAGCGATCAGTGCCACCGTGCGACGGGTCAGTGCACCTGTGTGAAAGGTGTGTCGGGCCTGAAGTGTGACCAGTGCGCCCGGGGCTACCAGGGCGAGTTCCCCTCCTGTGAGCCCTGCCACCAGTGCTTTGCCGTCTGGGACAGCGTGGTCGGCGAGCTGACCAATCAGACCCAACGCCTGGAGGCCCAAGTGACGGAGCTCCAGAGCAGCGGGGTGACGGCGCCGTATAAAGAGTTAGTCGGCAGTCTGGAGAGAAACGCCAAAGCTGTGAGGGAGATCGTGGAGAGCAACCCTGCAGCGGTGAAGCTGGAGCAGATTCAGGACCTGATGCACGAAATAACGTACGCACAAAAACAAACGCAGAGCTGAGAAAAGATTTATGGTTTTATTTGTTAGTTCATTGCTGTCTTGCCTCCTCAGTGGTGTGATGTCCTACCTGAACGGGAAGCTGAACACATCGGAGGAGACCTTGGATCTTCTCCACGGTGACGCCAACGCCACCGACGCTAATTTGGACGCGCTGACTGACGAGGCCAGCCGGCTGGAGCAGAGCGTGCAGGAGCTGAGGCAGCAGGTGTACGACGCCAAGAACGCCAACATCCAGGGTGAGAAACCCGACTGTGGAAATAAAGACCTGAAAAAGCACAATTCTCTTGAGATGTAGTGAAAGTTTTCCATGTTTGTTTTCAGGGGCCATGGACAGCATTTCAGCCGCACACAAGCAGTCTTTGATGGCGGAGCTGCGGGCCAACGCCTCCACCAGCGATCCTGGAAACACAATGGAGAGGTCGGCGGTGGTACGGAAAGCCACCGAGGACCAACTGAGCAGCCGTCAGAAGGAGTTCGATCGCAAGCACCAGAGAAATCAGAAGAAGCTCGACAAACTGTCAAATGAGCTGAAGCAGTATGACCTCGTATCACTGAGCGAAAAGGTGAGAAACACGAACAAAATATTCTCAGGTGACGATAAACAAACCGTGAACTGGTTAACTATGTCCTCACGTTGTGTTTATTCTCTCTCTGCAGACGTGTGGCGGTGCAGCTGACGGCGACAGCTGCTCCGACTCCTCCTGCGGTGGTTTGGGTTGTCGTGGAGACGGAGCGCCTCAGTGCGGAGGAGAGGGATGCGGCGGACTCGTCATCACCTCGGAGAAAGCTCTCAAATCAGCCAAAGACCTGGACCAGGAGATCCTGACGGCCATGCAGGAGGTGGACAAGCTCTCCAGGATGGTGAGTGAACTTTTTTAATAAGATGTAGAGTAATTCAAGATGGACGTGAGTTAATCGCTGATGTATGTTTGTGGTCAGGTGTGGGAGGCCAACAAACGCGCAAACGCGGCGAAGGTGAACGCCATGGAGGTGCTGATCAAATCCAACCAGAGCAAAGAGCGAGTGGAGCAGAGCAACGACCAGCTGCGCAACCTCATCAAGGAGATACGAGACCTGCTGACCAGTGAGTACATATATGATGAGAATATATTTTGAGCCATGACTCTTTCTTTAACACCTGTTTAGTTCGATTGATTCCTGATTAAAAATGTCTTTGAATATTGGTGTAAAATGTGACTTCAGCTAAAAGAATCCGCTGTTTTGTTTCTGATATTTCAGATGAAAAAGCCGACGTGTCCGTGATCGAGGCGGTGGCCAACAAGGTGCTGACTCTGGAGATGCCGACCTCGACCGAGAAGCTGCAGGAGCTGACAAAGGAGATCAGGGAGAAGGTCGGCACTCTGACCAGCGTGGAGTCGATCCTCAGCCAGAGCGCCGACGACATCCAGGCTGCTGAGGCGCTGCTGAAACAGGCCAAGGCTGCCAGGTAACATCATCCCACTTTATGTTCACAAGATGAGCCTCTTTAACTGCATTAAAAAGATAATACAAGCTGTTAACATGTGAAATGATTTTATCTCAACTTGTTTTGTCAGCTTGTTTTCACAGGATATATTGATAAAGTTATGTTTATACTTGAGAGTGTTTAAACGTTTCCTCCTCAGTGAGCAGGCGTCCAACATGAAGGACACGGCGGAGGTCGTGAAGGCGGCACTAGACGAGAGCGAGCGCGCTCAGAACGTCGCCATGGACGCCATCCAGCTGGCCCAGAACAACACTAAAGGAACCCTGGACCTGCTGGTCACTGTGAGTTTGACCTCTGACCTCCAGGATTACAGTTCAGTGTGAATACAGACGTGGTTCTCACCGCTGCATCTGAAAAAAACTCAGCACATGGAAAAAAAAAAAATCTGTTTCACACATGAAAGAAAAGCTGGAGGCTGTGAACTCAGCACGCGAACAAAATATTCAGAAGAAAAAAAAAAATCTGAAATCATGAAAATGTTGTTTTAGTTTCACATATGAAGAAAAAAAACACAGATCACAAATAAATAAAATATTTACTCAGTTTCACACGTGTAAGAAAAAATCTTCTAAAAATAGAAATGACTCAGTTTCAGAAAAAAATATTTAAAAAATATCAGTTTCACACA
>CAEMYA010000213.1:2352248-2372002 GCA_903131615.1 Diplodus sargus
ACAACTGTCTCTACATGTCAAATTAAAATATATTTTTCAATAATCTTTTAAAACACTTGAATTTGTTGTGAGAAGCTGGAATTCTGGATGCACTGCTCATATCTGACAGCTAGGTGTCAGTCTCCTCTGTGTTTCACAGCGTCTCCAGGCTGCTTGCATGCACAGAATATACAGTAGGTGGTCAGTAGGTGTTAAAACCTGAGCTGGATGCCTTTCTGAGGAGAATGAAGTCTGGCAGAAACAGAACAGTGTTCAGGGCAAAGAGGAGGAGTAATATGGGGCAAAACGCCACCTGAATAATAAATATAAGGCCAAAACAAAAGGTTAAAAGATAAATGATCCACAAAACAGCTGGATTACGGACTTAACATACAACCCTGTCATCCATCAGTGGAGCTGAGATGCTTCTGTGAAAGGAAAATATTTATGTTTATGCCTCAAATCCAATTTAATCTGAATGTCTCCGCAGTGGGAAGTAATGAAAACCACCTGACATTTATCTCAAGATGCATCTTCAGGCCTGAGTTCATTTCCTGTCAGCCGTCTGTGTCTCTTACAAGCAAAAGGCCTTAAAACGCCCGAAGTAAACTCAAAGCTTCTGTTTAAAGGTTACAGTCAGATTTTTCTTCCCCCAAACAATCAGAAGCTTTGTAAGTTCTTATGTCATCGATCGATGAGAGTTTGAGAAACACTGAATTATTTATTTATTTTACTGAAAAACAAGCCTGCAGCTGATCCTGTTAGATGGGAAATACAACTGCTCCACATAATATGCAATTACATGGTCCAAGTTCACATTTAATAAACAATATCACACAAAAAAAGACACTTTGCAGCTGTTTTTCTAATTAAATATCCAGACGAGTTGCAAACAAATAAATAAAATGCAATTCCGTGTAATAAAATTACCCTTATTAAGATTAACGGGAGCATTAAAATGTTATGTAAAGGAAAAATACAAAAGTAATGCCATCAAAAAGTATTAATTATACAGAATTATGTATATTATATAAAAGTATTATGATTATTGATAGATTAATCTATCTTTATTGTTGCAGCTGTTAAATTGGGGCTAATTTTAACTACTTTATATTTTGACGTGTAGCTTCATCTATTCAAATCTATAAATTTTTTATTGGTTGATAATATTTTGTACTAATAATCTGAATATTTAAAGAAACTAGTGACTCATTTTAATGAAATAGCATAAAAAGCACAATATTACAGCACCTTAAAACTGTATCCAAGTACAGCACATGAGTAAACATACTTAGTTACTTTCAGCCTCTGCTGATCTCTTGAAAATGTGTACATTAACTTGATTTTTGTGCCAAAATATATCTATTTTTAATCTTATCGTTGGTGCTACATCTTTCCTACAGCTTTCAGTATCAGGTGATAAAGATCCTGGATTTTTAAGGATCCATAAATCCACATCATTAAACGACTGCACCTCCTCATGAAGGGCCAGCTCGCCAATAACTGCAGTACAGATGCTTTAAATCAGGTTTTATATGACTCACATTTAATCAGATGTGAGTCTGACTGGTGATTATCTTCTGCAGCTGGTAGAAGTTCACTCAGTGTGTCCTCAGATGGTTTTAGTCCTTGAACATCAGATGAATAAAAGTCTAAAGTCTAAAAGTCAAAGGTACAAGTGCCACGCCCCTTTCTGTGACATCACCACCATGAAGTCATCATTCACATTTAATTTCATTAATTTCATGGTGGAAGTACAGAACAGAAATCAATAACACCTGAGCTGAGGTGTCCAGATGACCTGAATTCACCCGATTACAATATTAAAGTAATTTTCTAATCCTATTAACAATTGTTTATCTGTTCTGGCGACGAATGATGACGTCAGTAAACTTAGCGGAGTTCAACGCAATTAACACAACAAGCTAAATGTTGCATTTACTGACCATTATTTACCGATTATCGTTGTTTTCCTGTTGTTTTCTGTTTCCCGCCAAACACTTCCTGAGCCTTTTGGACGGCTACCTGACGGACAGCGGTTTGAACTTCCGTTGTCGTCACTCTCTCAGGAACACACCTGTCCTCTACTCCACCTGATTGGACTCACACTTCCCACCGAGTCGTTCGTGTGTTGGATTTGCTTCCTCTTCCTGGAAGTCCATCGTAATTTCAGAACACAGGAAGCAAACAAGGTGCGTCGTGGTTTGTTTTTGGTGTGTTTTGTGCACAAATTTGGAAGCTCTGTGCGGTAACATGAGTCATGTGTGTCCTCTGACCTACTGCAGGTGGATTGAACACCTGCACCACACCTTTTTTGGTCTGGTTCACCTGTGGGCTGTCACCTTTGGAACTGCACTTGTGTTCGTTTTGACCAACAGCCAATCAACGATCTCTGAGTGGCTTAAAAGGAAAGAACACACCTGCACTCTACTCCACCTGATTGGACTCACACTTCCCACTGAGTCGTCCGTGTGTTCGTATTGCACACCTGCGTATCCCGCGGCTGCCTCTTCTTCTTCTTCTTCTTCTTCTTCCTCCTCCTGGAAATCCATCCTGACTTCAGAACACAGTCAACAGTTAGGAAAAAAGGTACGTCCTGGTTTGTTTTGGTGTGTTTTATGGGCTGAAATATGTGCCACGAGAAACTGAATTTGAATCATTTATATTTGAATTGCTGAACTTGAATACTTGCATTAAAAAAACTGAATCTGAATATTATCATTTGAAATTGAATTTATTGGGTTTGGAACTGAATTCCAATAAACTTGAAACTGAACGTAAGATTATGAAATTTAATTCAGTTTCTCTCAAACTATATTTGATCCTCACTGGAAATTCAACTCTCTATATAAATTCAAAGTCAGTTCTTGCAATTCAATCTCAATTTACTGTGACAGACATCCAGGTAGCTGAAGGAAGAGCAGTCGAGCGCAGATCCTCAGGACTCCTCTTCGGCCAATCAGCACCTATTTTTGAGCAGGTAACATAGTGGTAGTTTACCTTAACGCTGGCGTTCATAAGAAACACTGCAGAGTTGCCACATCGTGTAAAAATATAAATTAATGTTCATTTTGTCATGTGTGTCCTCTGCCCCACTGCAGGTGGATTAAACACCTGCACCACACCTTTTTTTTGCTCACCTTTCAAACTGCACTTGATCAACAGCCAATCAGCACTCTCTGCATCACACCTCTCTCCATCTTAGAGTGCCTTAAAAGGCAAGAACACACCCCCTTTTTTATTTGCTCACCTGTCGGGCTCTCACCTTTTGGAACTGCACTATGCACATACCTGAGGTTTTAAAGTAAGCACCTGCCACTAATCTTCAGATCTCATTGATGAAAATCAGAGCTGCCGTGATCTCTGCTCTCATACGCCTCCACACTTTACAGGGAGACTTTCTTAGGCTTGGATGCTGCCCAGCAGCAGCTGGCCGTGGTCTCGGCCGTGGTAGCAGGTGGGATCCTGGCGTACCTGCTGCTCAGGAGAAGAGAAGCGAAAACGATTCCTCTCGGTGAAGGCTGGTGGGGCGCGGGAGAGAAGCCGCTGTCGGAGGATGATGAAGTCCATCCCTTTAAAGTGCAAACCTCAGATGAAGAGATTAAGGTCCAGTTTTTTTTTTTTGAGTTGATAATTGAACCTTTCGTCCAGAACTTAAAAGTACCGATAATAACGCAGCAACATTAATGTTCAACAGGACCTTCACGAGCGCCTCGACAGAGCGCGCTACTCTGATCCCGTAGAAGACAGCAGCTTCCATTACGGCTTCAATTCCACCTATCTCAAAAAACTGGCTTCCTACTGGAGACACGAGTTTGACTGGAAGAAACAGGTGTCAGAGCTGAACAAGTACCCGCACTTCAAAACTAAAATAGAAGGTACACACAGCCAGCAGAGTAATCCCTGATGATGGGAATATTGGGAGCGTACCTATGTTTCCCGATCTAACCCCAACCCTAATCCATCGACCAGCAACAGTGGGGAACATGTTCCTATGTTCCCCGGTTCCATACAAAGCGGGGAACATAGGGATGATCCCGGAATATCTGGTCACTGTTTGTTTACGTTTGCTTCAACGCAGGATTGGATGTGCACTTCGTCCACGTGCGCCCTCCACACCGGGAGAACCAGAAGGTTCTGCCTCTCATGCTCGTTCACGGCTGGCCCGGCTCCTTCTACGAGTTCTACAAGGTCCTGCCACTTCTCACGGAGAACCAGGGCGGCCTCGCGTTTGAGGTCGTGTGCCCGTCTATCCCCGGCTACGGCTTCTCAGACGCCCCTCGCAAACAAGGTAGGGGATGAGGAATAAAGGGACGTGTTTCAGCTCGGGCAGCAGATGTTTACAGATTTTTTATTTCTTTTTTCAGGTTTTGACACTCTGGCCGCCGCGAGAGTCTTCCTGACCCTGATGGAGCGTTTGGGGTTCTCCCAGTTCTACCTGCAGGGAGGAGACTGGGGCTCCATCATCACCACCAACATGGCACAGATGAAGCCTCAGTGAGAGACAACAAAACAAGCGCTCACACACCACAACTAACCACTGCTGTGGGATTTATTTACACCACCCACTTGTTTTTTTTAAAGGGAGCACAGTGTGATTAAGAGACCAAAAACCAAACCTCATGGTGATGTTCTGCTGAGAGAAAAACACTTCACAAGACCTTCAAACTTCAAACATTTTGTTGTCCTCTTGATCTCTCTCCTCCAGGTGTGTGAAAGGACTCCACTTAAACATGTTTACTTCGACAATGGGATTCAGAGCGCTGATGTCCCTCATGATCGGTCCTTATCTGCCCTTCCTGGTGGGATTAACCCGGGAAGACGTCCGCCGGGTGTTCCCGTTCTTTGAGAAAAACGTCTGGGAGCTGCTGAGGGAGTCGGGATACCTTCACATCCAGGCCACTAAACCAGACACTGCAGGTGGGGACGCACACGACCAGGAAACACAGTCAGATTGTGAAACATCTTGTATCTTGTGATCTCAGCGTGTTATTATTTCAGATCTTAATCTATGTGTACAGGCTGTGGAGTGAACGACTCCCCTGTGGGCTTGGCGGCCTACCTCCTGGAGAAGTTCTCCACCGCCACCAATATCAGTTACAGAAATCTGGTGGACGGCGGGCTGGAAAGGTACATGAGGGAGTTCAGTTTTGTCTTCTTGTTGTTTTTCAGCGTCAAAAATAAAACGGTCGTCGTTGATTCTGTCGCGGTTTCTTCTGCAGGAAATTCAGCCTGGAGGACCTTTTGACAAACGTCATGATCTACTGGACCACAGGCTCCATCGTCTCCTCCATGCGCTTCTACAAAGAGAACTTAAAGAGCAATCCTAACAACAGAGTGGATGCAAAGTATGTGACCGAACCCTCGTACTGTTTAAACTGCCACGTCATCCTGTCGTGTTGTAACTGTTGTGTCTTCTTCCAGGACGGGAGTATTTGTGCCCACCGGACTCGCCGCCTTCCCCAATGAGGTTGTGCACTGCCCGAAGTCGTGGGCGCAGACGAAGTATCGAAACATCCGCTCCTACACGTTCATGCCTCGAGGCGGACACTTTGCTGCGCTCGAGGAGCCGAAGCTGCTCGCCGACGACATCTTTCAGTTCGTCAGAAAAGTGGAGAAGTGAACCGGTTTGATGCACTTTCAGACAAATGTCATCTTGTACCGTCAAAATCATGTTCAGGGTTTTTATTAAAGCAAACGTAAACACAGTCAGATGATACTGGAACCCCAGTAACTTTACTGGATCAAAGAAAGCGATACGCTGCATTAATCCTTTCAAGTTATGTTGATTAAAAGTATATTGCACCAATATTATGTGTGTTTAATGTCTTTCTGTCCAAACCAAGAACAGTGTCCCAGGTTCAACATCAAGCAACCCCAGAACCAAACAGAACCAAACAGTGTTTGAGGACAAAGCCAGGATCATTGTTCTACCAGCTACCAGAACCCGGCTATAACCACTAACAAGAGACATTAACATCCTCGTCATCATCACTTCTGAGCTGGAAGATCTTTGGTCTTATTACCTTTTCAGTTCTCCTAATGTGCAGCATCGATGACTAAATTATTAATTAACTATATATTCATTACAGTTACTAACATACAGACTCATCACCCACGTCATAAGGTGCAATCTAAGACAATCCAGTTCAGCTGCTCTACCAAAGATACTTCATTTATAAAACATATCATCAAAAAGATGTTCACTCTGTCATTCTAGTTGCTGTTTATTACAGGAGTCCTAGTGATGCTGCTGTGCTGTGGCGCATTATATTCATCAGTGTTCCTGATGTTTTACCCTCTCCATTAAAACACTTGAAGGCAAAATATAAGCAACATGTTGTTGAGATAATGCAGTCGAGCGCAGCACCACAACAAACAACAAAGTAGAATGAACATCTTTCTGATGTCAACAAAAACTGAACATGTATAAGATTTATAAAAGCAGAATTTATGGCACAGCTTTTTGTACTGCACTGCATGACGTCGCACAGGTGTATCAGATAATACGACTAATAGTGAGTTATATTTAGTATGACTGCTTGATAAACGTCACATTCAACATGTGTTTCAGTCTCACCTTTGTCTACTCAGCACTCCTGGCCTGCAGCATGCAAGATAAAGTTGTGAAGTTACAAATCTGTCTACATCTGTTAGTGAACGCTTCTCCTTTGCCGACATAATCCATCCCACCTCACAGGTGTGGCATATCAAGATGCTGATTAGACAGCATGAATATTGCACAGGTGTGCCTTAAATTGTTGACGTTAAGACGAACATAGTGAATAATAATGAAGTCCTGAATGATTCAACTTCAGCAAAACACTGAAATATCTGTAATATTCTTTGCAATACTAGAAAGAACACGACTCCAGAGGGTTTCCCCTACAGCAGTGCAGCACGCCGCGCAGCTGTCGGGTGTTTGTCGAGGTAATTTACACCCATTTTATGTATGAATTCCTTATGATGCTTGCAGAGCGGTTTGATGCCGTCTTCACATCAGACATCTGACTGATAATGTTTAATAGATGAGGTTCTAGTAATAGAAAGGAACCAGCAGGAGACAGAAACACTCTTAGAAAAACAGATTTATTTTCTCAAATGAAAAAAAAAAATTAATAATGTTATGGAAATCCATAACGAGAAACTAATGCACATAGAGGAGACAGAAATGTGAAAATATACATTGTGGATTTACAAATACAGGCTTTGGAAACGAGGTGCACGTCTCTCTGAGGGAGAGAAATAGTGTTCGAGCCAATTCGGAAATAAAACATCAAAGATTAATGGTGAGCAACAAAAAAAATAGTCATTTCAGTTTTATTTAAAAAGCCTAAGGTGCCTTAAAAATCTCCGTATTTGGCTTTTCAAAGGGACGCAAACAGAGGAGGAAATAAGCTGCATTGAAAAGGCATCGGCCCCATTTCATCCCCTCATCACAGTGAAACGGGGCTCAGAGCTACATTGTTCAGTTTCCTCGGTCCCATATCTGTGATGCTGCGTTCATGTCACATGGGGGAAAAAAAAGGTACTTAAACACAACTCACAGTTTTAGTTTGAAGCGGTGAATGCTGTTTGATTTTTTTGTGCTACAGCAGAAATTCTTACATCGGGTAAAACAACTGATTTTCATCCTGCGCGTCATTACAATTCACAAGTCTTAAAATATGACGGCGGGGCAGGACTCGCTGTGCTAGTTTCAGACATCCTCTCACATGAGTCACTCCCCAGCTGTGAGAGAGAGTCAAGTGTGAAAATGCTGAAAGGAATTATTACGAGCATTTCAAATGTATTAGCAGTAATCACCCACATCCGTCTCCCTGTTGTGGCTTCAGACAAGTTTCTACAGGTGGGAAACTCTCTCGAGTCCGGACTTTGAACCGTCAGAACATCACTGATTTTATTCCCGCCGGACATGAAAGCAGCACGACATCAAAGGCTTCACACACACAAGATAACTTGCTCTGTTCGCCTCGTTAAAAAGGCAATTCAATAAAATCGGGATCTTTGAGTCAAACCTACTCGCATTTAGAGCTTTGCTCTAATCGCACAGGCCGTCCTCACAGTCCACACGCTCGCTGGTGGGTGTTAAAACTGAGTAAAGCACTCGCGGACCAAACGTGTTCTTTTCTCAAACAGCTTTCGAGAAGCACCCCAAAAAAAACATCAGACGGATTTTACAAGACGAAAACCCCGCAAAGCATCAAGGAAAGACGGGAGGCAATCCATAAATTTCGACATTTTTGGGAAATATGCTTGTTAAGAGTTAAATGAGAAGATCGATACCGGTCTCGTGTCTGTTAGCTTAGCTTAGCTTAGAGACAGGAAACAGCTAGCATGGCTCCGTCCAACAGCAGCTTGTGGGGAGTTTTATGGCAGGAAGAAAATACTTATATCCAAAAAATAATCCTGCACATTTTCAAAATAAGTTTCTTGTAAAGATGAAACACTATATATACACTGATTAACATGTCAAGGAGCATTTTAATCACAGAGACAGAGCCACGCTAGCTGCTCCCCTTTCTTTCCAGTCTATATGCTAAGCTAAGCTAATTGTCTCCTGGCTCTACATGTAAGAATTTTAGTTGAAAACATTCAAAACTAACTAAAATTATCAAAAGAATGTGAATAATAGCAGTTTTGACATTATCACCCCTATGTTTTGTGTCGCTACTGAAGTTAGCATGCTAACCAGCTAGCCCTCAGTCCAAAGCTTCTGTGCTAGCAGTGTTAATACCAACACTCTCCTGGTCCCTGAGCTCTGAGCCTTGAACCGCAACTGAGCTAACTAGCTAAGAGCAGCCACAGTTAGCAGCAGTTAGCGGTCACTCCTGTGATTTACCGCCCCCTATTTGTTTGAAGTATGAAGCTGACAGATGGCCAATTCTCACATATTGCACCTGTAATCTTCTCACTCAACTCACTAATGAAGCAGGTATTTCATTTAATGTGCAACAGTTTCTTTAAAAAACAAAGTATAGACGCACACACAGACGTACAGCACACTCCGTCACAAACACACCCACAGTTTAAAAGAACAGCTTAAAAAAAATGTCCTTTTGAATGAGACGCACATCATTACATAAATACAGAACAGTTAAGTACAGACACACGGTACAATTCAACCTTCAGGTGGATGTGTCATTGTGTTGTCACAGCTAGCTGGTGCACGAGGAGGCGTACTGTGCAGGTTCAAGACTGATCGACTGGCCGCGTACTGCCAGCGAGTGTTTGTTCAGAGGTGCGAGGCGGTGCTATAACAGATACACTTCCCTTTAAGGGCAGGAAATAATCACTGTATTCCCATGCCACAATAAAAGCTCACTCCTCTATATTTAGGCCCACTGCTGTGGTTAGTGCGACCAGATGAGAGCAGAGCGAGTCCAACATCCAATAATACGACTTCCATCTCTTACTGGACTGGAGTGATACTTGTGTGTTTGCACCGTCGGCCTCATAGACAGCATGTTGTAGAGGTTTGTCACAGTTGTTATATCAGCTTACATCTCTGTGTTGTTTGTTAGAATTACTGTGAAGGTGCATTCTGGGAAAGGCTTTGTGGATTTGCGTGGACCCCATTTAGACATGCAAAACACAGAGCCATAAATCAAGTCACTGCGGAGCCTGAAATCTCTGGGGGACTCGGGCTGGTGTAAGGCTACATGTAAACTCCTCCCCAGGATCGGACAAAGCGTTCACTTGTGCTCCTCCGTCAGTGCGGGAGGACCAATCGTTCCAACGCACACTGCAAATGTTCCCAGTTCTTCCACAGCAGCGCTAACACGGACAAGCCCACGCAGGTGAGCGCCAGGTGGACTCGGCTGCGCAGCAGCGGGGCGGTGAACTTGGCGGCCGTGGACACGCACACCAAGATGACGGTGACGATGGCCAGCATGATGTTGATGCATTTTCCCAGCAGCACCTTCGCGTCAGCGTTTTCCACCTGAACTGTCTGGTTCTGCTGCTGCTGCAGCTCGAGCTTCGACACGCGAGTCTGACACGACTCCAGCACCTCCTGCAGCGCACACACATACACACACAACATGGTAAAGATTAGGGAGAGGCTGGAGAGCAGCGACTCATAAAGGAAGGGAAGCAATATTTCATTAGACATACACAAGAAATAAATAGAAGTTGGCAGGAATAATGACAGGAAGGGAACAAATCTGGTCAGTTCTCCCTCGAACCCTAAAAATAATCTGTTGGCCCTTTTGGAGCACGAGCAAGACTATTAATGGCCCCCAGAAAATGGTTATCACATCAGAACTGAATGGGACCGACTGGAGGCTCCACTGTTTTGTTATAAAGCTGCAGAAATGTTTTGTGGACTACATAAATTCACCTGTTTAAGGGGAGGAGATAAAGAGGAATTTTCATTTTTGGGTGAATTTATCCTTAGTGGCTCACCAATAACGTAACGACCATAATAACCACGAGCTTCTGCTGCTGTATGTAGAAGAAGCCGGTCACAGACACAAGTTACAGCAAATTCTAAATGCTTTCTTTTTTTGTTATAGTCACAGTTCATCTAAAACTGACCAAGAATCTGAAAAGTTAATCCATTAAAGCTTCAGACTGTCGTAGATTTACAGATGTTCTTTGGATTCGGCTGCCATTTCTGTGCATTTCGGTCTCTGTGGGTGGATAATTCTTACAGATACGTGCATCACAACACAACGTTTGACCTTTTGTACTGATAATTCAGTACATGCGTGTCCAAGCTGTGGAAATGCTGCAACTGTCAGTCACCACCAACACTGAGTGTTACGCAAATTAATGCTACTTTTACATCCAGAAGCTTAAATAACTCCTCACGCTTGACAAATAAATTAAATCTAAGATGTACTGCAGAAATGAAATGAAATATAATGATTTCAGCAGCAACAACACAGAGATTCAGTGCTCTACTTGTGTGTGATGTATTATATAACTGCTACATATTGTATAGGCTAACTGTGTGTGTGTGTGTATACAAAACACACATTACCTGTATGTCCCTGGCCCTCTCGTAGGCCTGGTAAGCCACCTTCTCCTCTATACTGGCCAGTTCCTGCTTCAGATTACTGGTTTCATGCTGGTGGAGCTCCGTCAGGTCATTAAGCTGGTCCTCCAACCGCTCATACCTGACAGACGGGAACACACACACACACACACACACGCACACACACACGTAGAGTAGGTGGAGGCAGAGAGCCAAGAAGAGAGGGAGAAACAATGCATAATTGAGAGTGTGTGTGGGCGACCAACAGCACAGCAGTTTAGCTACTACTTGCAACTAAGCTGCTGAAAACATTTGCCCTTGGTTGACTTAGCAACCGTCTGGGGGTTTGTGTGTGTGTGTGTGTGTGTGTGAGTGTGTGTGAGAGTGTGTGTGAGTGTGTGTGAGTGTGTAAGCGCTGCCATCTATTTTTGGTGTACAAAAGCTGGTAATAATGGCCCCTCTAAAACTGTCAAAAGCTCTTTAAACTTCAGCAGCAGATGTACAAACAGAATCTGCCCAGTCGGGAGCGTTACAGCCGGGTGAGGATTGTCGGATGTTTTTAGGATTTGAGACACCGGCAGCAAACGTATGAGTATCTGTTCTATCTACATCATGATGATATGGTGGAATATTTTAAATAGCTGATGTACATTAAAGGTCCCGAGCCTCATAAAACGAAAACCTTCATCACTGATTACAATGCAGCCATGAGCTGTTCAACCAAAGACTAATATTCCTTCTAGGAAGGTTTTCAGAAGGACTTCAGGAGGCAGGAGGACAGTTTTTCTTTCTTATCTCTCTAATCTTCCTTTCTCTTGAGTCCCGGCCTTCCTAGTTTGAATTAACCGATCTTTATTACAGCACAAACATTTATAAAGAGGCTCTGAACGGATTTTGTGGGTCAAATATTTACCTGAGACAGCGAGCAGCACTCAGCTGTTAAATGTGTTCTGTGGCTTTGGAAGATATTTATCATGTCTGAGAAAAGATCAGTTGTACTCAAAGTCATGTGGGAATAATTATACTGTTGCAGGTCGTTGTATTTTAGGCTGCAACCGATAATTGTTGTGATTCTGGATTCATCTTCATGTTCATTTCTTGCTTGGTTTGCAAAATGTAATAATAAAAGCCAGAACAATTATCTTGAGTTGGTGTCAAAATCATTCATCTTGTTATACTGATTGCAACGACGTACATGATGTTCAGACCGACTGTGTGATTGTGTTCTGGTCTGTGTGCGTCTCTTGGTTTATATCTGATAAAATGTACTACAGTTTGTACTTTAAAGACTCTCTGTCCTCTCACACTGAGGAGGGCAAAGCCTGCAACATCCATGTGATTAGTGTCGCTTTTAATTTCATAGAGTGCCGTTTAAATCTTTGTGTGTCCTCTGGCAGTTCTGTGCTGCACCCACCTGTATCGCTCCTCCTGCATCATCTGTGTGAAGTAGCTGTAATCTCGTTTGAACTGTGTGTTCAGTGTCTCCATGTCGTCTGCCAGCTGCTGCTGAGCCTCCCTGATCTCTCGCACCATGTCTAGCACTTCTCCAATCCGCCCGTTGGAGTCCGACCTCGCTGGACCTCCAGAACCCGCCCCCGAGCCTCCGGCTGCGTTCCCATTTGAGTCCGCGGATGCAGACGTCCCTGTGGAGCACTCGTCGTCACTCTGGTACTTGCTCGCCTTGGCTACTGTGGTGGCGCTCCCGCTCAGACCCCTCGCCCCGCCCTCCACCTGCAGCCCCGAGCCCGCCTCCATGGAGCTCTTGAGGTGAGCGATGTTGTCTGCGCTGCCGAACTTGTTCCTGATGAGGTTGGCGAACTCCCGCGACTTGTTGAAGAAGAACGGCGGTGAGAGCGACACGCCGGGCCCAATCGTCTTCACTTTATCCAGCGCCGGGTGCCGCCCGGTGGTGCTGATGTCCTTCAGGCTTCCCTCCTTGCTGTGAGTCCCAGACTCCTTGCCGCTGCCATCTTTGTGGCTGTGCTTCCCGTTGGTCTCGCTGTCCCTCATGCGACGGTGGTACTGTTCCAGCTTCCTCTGCAGCCGGGCGATCGACTGCGCCGACTTCTGGTTCTTCTTCTCAAACACCTGACGTATCCGTCCTACCTGCTGCTTGTCGGCGTTGTTCACCAGCTTCAGGTACTCGGCGACATTCTGGTCACGAGCCGTCTGCTCCACCTTTATCTGCTCCGTCACCTGAAGGGAGATTGAAAAGACAGAAATTAACACTGAATCAGTTTTCCTCTTCTTCTTTTTTCCCAAATTTAACCTGCTGAACGTAGCTCCTCCATTTTGTTTGGTACACCTTCAGTTGCTAATATAATGCAACGTTCACTCCCTCCTGGTTTCCAGAGCAAACTGAATTTCCTGACCCAAAGTTTCAAGATGACTTCGAGAGTTACGGACCGTCCATACCAAGAGCGATGTGAGCATCTATCTTAGGACTATGAAGTGTGATGACCTGTTCGTGTTGCACATTGAACAGAGAAACAAAAAGAAAACCTGAAGGATAAAGGTTCATAAAAGATGGGATACGTCAGAAGAACTCAACGCTCTGTAACGACAGATGTTATCTTTCAAAGACAAATAGTATTCATAGTTTTGCACAAGTCAAAATTAATTAGGGACACAAAGAGGGCACCACCATTAACTTCAGAGACCCCATCAGCGCTAAAGACCATTTGGCAGTTTATGTGTAATTTGCAGCCTAATGTTAGTTATATAATGGTTTAATGAGTCGTGAATGTGTTTTGAATTGAGTTTATTTCATTAACTGAATGACTCTCAAAGTGATTCTGAAAATATTTTGGTCATTTAAGTTGTGGTGTTGCCTCCGCCGTCTACTTAAGACAGTTTTTAAAACAACACATTCAAAGTTATTGTTCTTCATATAATGTGTAAAGTGGGGAATAACACATTAAATCCCAGGAGCAGATCCTCTTCCTGCTACATTAGCTTGTGACCTCGAGTGGCACTGAGCTGTTTTTCTATGAGAGGGTACCTGGTGTGTTTGTCTTAGACCCATGAAGGACGCACATGCACACGAGCGTCTCACACTATTTCAGTGATGTGCAGATGGTGGTGACGCACCAGTAAACACAGCAAGGGGCCAATAAATGCAAGGAAGAAAAAGAACCAGGCCAGTAAACATCGGTGTCAACAATGCTGGTTATAAAACGTTTTTAAAAAAAGCTTTGCAGACATTTTATGAGAAAGCAAATGCATTCAACACTTCAGTCTGCAGGGCTCCAGGGTGCTGCAAGGTGCCACTGAACACTTAGTAACTTCAATAACTTGCTAATTAATTCCTCAATAATTTCCTTGATAATAATGTTGACAGTTAATCACTGAATGCAGTGCAGCTCTGAGGCATCTTTGTAAGGAGAGTTGGGCTCAAAAAAGTTTTGCTTTTCATTGCTTTGCATATAGTGGATGCTGAAATTCATAACAGTATCTTTTAATCATCTCTTCCTTTGGTTTCAGTTACGGCTGCAAAAACATTCGGATAAAACACTAAATCAACTGAGAGCGATCAAACTAAATTGTATTGAACTCTAATCCTCCTATGATGGAAATAAATTTCCCTCTGAGAAACCATTTTTAATAAAATATGAGGCAACAAGGACGTTGATGAAAATGAATTAGAAGATTAGGTGAGATAGGAATTCTCATTAATACAGCAAATTAGTTTGATATCTTTTTGATTGGTGTCTCTTGTATCAAAGCTGAAATCTGAACTGGAATCATTATTGGATTAGAAGACACAGCTCTACAATCAGAGCCAACCAGGTATTCAATTTCGTCTTTAGCCGCCGTGTGATGTTTGTTCAGAGTGTCCACATGTTCACACAGGAAGTCAAACACAGTGAATCTCCAAAGAGATGGAGCGGGAGGCGACTCGTGTCTCCTCTGACCTTGAGGATCTTCTGCTGCAGGCTGTCGATGCCCAGCGCTCCTTTGGTGAAATCCAGGCCGACTCCGTCATCGCCGACACTGTCCACCACGTCAAGGTTGGACTCTGAGCCGCCGCGACGGATGGGAACGGGGATGCTGAGGACATCGCAACTGCTGCGCTCTGCCTGTGGACACACAAGAACCCCAGGTAATTATAAATTGTGAAAGAAAAGAAGGTTACATCTTAAAATGTCCTGTTTTGTTCCAACAGTCTGACCCTCAACATACGACAAAGCAGACAGCTGAGAGCCTGAAACTAAAATATGGTGACATATTCTCATAATTCTTTGAGAAAAATGTAGTTTAAAGGTTTGTTTTTGTCACAATCACTTTCATATATGCATGTCTTAGATATTTATGTTGTGTCTATTTGCATGTTGCTGTCCAAAGCAAATTGAATTTCCCTGTTGGACAAAGAACATCTAATCATCTACAGTAACAACGTTAGCCCATCTGAGGGTCTTCCTGCGCCTCTCCATCACATCTTTTGTTGCTCATGTGTGTGTATTCATGTTGTATCATACGTCTGTGTCAAAACCCATAAAAAAAGAAAAAAGAAATGATTCATTGAAAACAAGAGTTCGGGGTGTGTTATGAGTGCAGCCAAAATGTTAGCCCTGGAGATGCATTACCTTTCAGAACGAGGTGTACCTATGATAATGATACCTGTGGTAATAACTGCTCGTGGGACTCTGAGAGGAGCAAAATGACATAATGCCTCATTCAGCAACCTCAGAGACAAAATGACAGCTCTTCTGAAGTAAACTGAGGGAGTGTGAGTGTCAGAGAGAAACTGAAGTGACAGTATTTTCATGTTTTTCAGACAAAAAGTTCTGTTCTATACACACTTTCAGACTCAACTGTGTGCCAACAGACTTTCTTTTGTCAAACAAACTCTTCACTCGCTGGTATAAATGACAAAGAAAGGAAGCAAATTGTCAAATTTAAGAGACTGGATCTGGAAAACGTTTGATATTTCTGCTTGAAAAGTGACTTGTTGAGTCTCATTCCCAGGACATCAAATAGCGACTGCAGGGTCTCTGCAGATACGAGACACTAACACGACTTTTCTCCCCATTACATTTCCCCTCTCTGTCCGTTTCCCTCTTGCTACATCTTTTACACTGTTTTGTTTCCCTACGTCCACCACACGTGGTTACACGATAGGTTGAAATCAGTCTTGTGATGTTGGGAAATCAGCCTGCAATGACGCAAAATCAGAATAATCGATAATTCCCCTCAAATGCATTTAAAATAAAGTAACAAGAGTAGAAAGTATTTGTGTTAAAATGAAGGGCGGTAAAAGTTGGCAGAAAGATAAATACTCAGGTGAAGTACAGACACCTGAAATATCTACTTAAGTACAGTAAAGATGTTGTATTTGTACAAAACAACACACCTCCATGTCAATTATTCCCCGTAGTGTCGATCATGGTATCAAAAACAATATTCAAGCTCTTGTATCGCATTTAGAAATTTCAGAATTAGGAAAAACATTTAAACTCCCACATTCAGTGGCACACTGACAATAAAAAACAAAGGAGGTATAAAAAATATACTGCAAACAGAAAGAACAACCGTGACGTCAGAGGCTGCAGTCTGTGCAGGATCTCAGGCCAAAAACCTGCTGCACAATCCGGCACCATTGACATAATCATCAAGTGTGTTTATGTTGCCTTGTGAAAAAGCTCTTACACAGCCATGTTGGCAAAGACGAGCGGAGCTACAAAAAAAAAGGAGAATGAAAAGAGTAGTGAGTGCGTATTCTTGAGAGGGTTCTTGTGTTTGTGCTGGAGGGAGGGAGGAGGAGGAGGGAGGAGGGAGGAGGCGGCTGATGAGACAGTAAATCTGTGTGAAGACTAGAAGTGGTCAGTTAGTGGAGCAGCGAGGAGCCCTGGGCTCCGAAAACAAACGGCCCCCGGCACTTATTGCGCTGAAAATCTACTCTCTATTGACAAAAGCAGACGATTATGTAAGGCAACCTAAAATATTAGTATGTGGTAACTCTTGTTGCCACGGCAGCAAAGCACACACAGACAGATGAAGCTCTACATCACACACACACACACACACGCGAGCAAACTGCTGACATACCCTGAAGGCGGGTTTTTTTTGCCTTTTTGTGACTGAATACATGACGCTTTAATTGTGTCCTGTGGGTTTTGGCTGAACAGCCTCTTGTATGTCACGCGGAGTTCACAATTACAATCTACAGCAGTGAATAAAAGTTCTACAGCATCGAATAGTTTGTAACTTGACGTGTTTTCTTAATAACTGAGAGTCATTCATGTGATTTGAGTGTTCTGAATCAAACTGGACTTGTTTCTACTCCTGAGTGCAGATGGCTATTTCGTCAGAACATCACACGTTCATCAGTCCAACCAGACGGCCAGAACTGCAGCCAGAGAAAAACCTGTGTGAATAACGCCGATACAATCAAATATCCAACACTTCTCTGTTGCTTCAAAAACAGAAGATTTGTTTGGTTTCTTCTCTTTGAAAAGATTATTTTTGGACTGCTGGGTCGATCAACAAAAACAGATTTTAAACTCTGGTAGCTTGATATGAGATTTTAACAATTTATAGCCATAAAGTTCAGGACTTCAACCCTTAAATGCCAGATTCCCCGGAGACTTCATTTGTTCACTCTGCCGCAAAAGATCCTCACCGCCGGCTGTAGGAACGGATCGGAGAAATATTGAGGTCATGAGTCCAAATTATCCCCTTAGAAATAATATACTAGCCAATAATAGGGTCTGTAACATTGGTAAATCAATCAAATCTCTCTTATTTTGTTCAGTCATGCAGTATTTTCTGTTTTCTCCCTACATGATGCTCTAAATGGAGTTATTATCTCTTATTTCTAATTTACTCATTTATCTTTGTGTGCCTGAAACGTGACCCGCTTATTATACAGCTCAAAGTCTGTTTTCAGTTCTTGGAGAGTAAAAGTGTGATGAATCAAACAGAATCTTAAAGGTCAAGTTAGAAAGAAGTGAGCGCAGCAGACCGTTACACCGCCGAAAAGTTTGTTTTTCACAAAAACAAAAAACAAAAATTCATCACATGAGTTACCAGACGAATAGAAAATATGAAAGTATGAAATAAGTTTTACTCAAAATGGTAATTCTGCCCTTTAAACTATGCTTTTGTTGTCTCTGTCTGTGTTCTTTTCCTTTTCTAATCCTTTTACGGCTTTGTTTTTGCTCCTCTGCCTGGAAGTTCAGCGTCCTGGAGTCGCCTCTTCTCTGTTGACATTGAAACTTTGCGAGAACCACTTAATGAAGCTGCTCACCGAGGACCCGTTAGACGTCTGTTTCTCAGACTCGACCCGCTAATGTACTTGTCCTCTTGCTCAGTTGTGCACCTGGGTCTCCCATTACTCTTCCTTTTGTAGTCTGAGCCTCTTTGTATTGTTCTTTTAAGGGAGTAGTACACAACGTTTATGAGATCCTTAGTTTCCTGGCAATTTCTCTCATGGAATGGCCTTCATTTATCAGAACAGACTGACCAGATTCAGAATAAAGCTTTGTTTTGGGCCATTTTGAGACGTGAATTGAACCCACAAATGCTGATGCCTCAGGAAGACTGAACCAACAAAATGTGCCCTTGGACTACAGAAGAGATGCTTGATGATGTGATATAGATGTTCCATTAAAAATAATCTATTTCCAACTGCGAAAAAAGTGTTTTTTCCTTCTAAAAAACAAGGACGTTTGTGTACGTTGTGAATCTGTTGGCCTGTTGGTACGGAATCTGTCAGATATGTACACACACACACACATATATATATATATATATATATATATATATATACACACATACACACCATATATACATACATATATACACACACTACATATCTATACTGTATTTCATATCAATTTGATGCACTGATTTTGATCCTGGATCCTTTTTTAATGTCTATAACGAGTCAGACAATGCTACAGCTTACTTAGAGGAGTAAAATCAAGATAAATTAATAATTACACCTGATTGCGTTATTATTAATTGCAGTGTGAGTTACTAAAAAGTCTCAAATCACTGTATCATCGCTGTAATGCATTAAACAATAAACCTCCTGCTTTGTACTCTCATTCACAAAAACAAAACAAAAACACAACCTTGAATTCAGCTGCATCAGACTCAAGGTTGTGTGTTTGTAAAACATTTGTGGCCAGATCACGCTTTGCATTTGCACAAATCAACATTTTTGCCGTCCCCTCCTCTTCCTGCCTCTGACACACAAACAGCCTGGTCATAAATCAGCCGGCTGCCGGAGATTCAAGTGTTTGAACACGCAGCCTCAAACTCAGCAGTCCAAACACGTATCGAACACACACTGGAAACTAGGTCTGAGGGTGAGAGTGGGGGAATTATTAACATGTGAACACGTAGCGGCACCATATGTCTCAGAGGACACACGTGTCTGTTTTACAGAGCAAATATCTGGCCACTACCGGCCCTGTGACCTCGGTCTGCACCGAGGCCATTTAGATTATCATACAGATGGGTGGACACACAGCCAAAACACACAAACACAGCAGGGCATTCGTCCACAGAGAGATATAGAGGAGAGACTCGGATATCCACGTGTCAGAAACAAGACAATTCTACTCTTAGAAATTAAAAATTTATGAATGGACGTGAATTTAGAGTGTACTTCTTTTAAAAATGACAAATGGGATTCAATCCTTCTCCTTGGAGGGAACTACTGGTCTTAACACTGACTGGGAAAAGGCTGATTCTGTTTTTACGCATTTCTTCTTTAGAGATGAGCACACACACACACACACACACACACAGACACACACACACACACACACACAGACACACACAC
>CAEMYA010000213.1:2372014-2407865 GCA_903131615.1 Diplodus sargus
CACACACACACACACACACACACACACACACACACACAGACACACAGACACACACACAGGCTGCAGGTAGCAGAGAAACTCCTCCCACACAGGATCATCACACAAGTCTATAGTCCTTCTGACTTCATCGCTGCAGAAGGAGCAACGTCCTGCTTTTCTAGGAACACTAACAGGCTACTTGTTATAAATTCATGAGGTTATTACAGGCGCTGTGTCTTTTTTCCACTTCAAGAACTGGTTTAGTTGTTGAGTTTTCATAACATCTGCTGCCTCCTTAGTTGAAATCTAATCTACTCTAAGGTGTTTTGTTACTTTCAAGGTAGAATGATCTTCTCAATTTTAGAAACGGCTGCATAAATACATTAATACTCCATTAGTCGATTCATTAATTTGCTAATCAACTGCTTTAGTACTTATTTATCCATTCATCAACCACGACTCGTCAAATATGGCTGCTCTGCTCGTGGCGATCCACCTTATATTCATTTTACTAAAAAACGTGTGAAGTAAAAGGGTCAGTGGGAAAACTGAAGTCAGTGGGAACATGATTTGTGAACCATGAATGTCTGCACATGTCAAACCATCTGGTAGATGTTGAGATATTTCACACCGCCATGCTGTAATCTATATTAACTCAGAATTAAAAAACAAACAATCAAATGCCTAAACTACTGCAAATGTAACAAAACATCAACATGTGAGCATATGAGATGAGGCAGATATAGTGTGTGTGTCTGTGCGTTGGCGTGTGATGTGCATTGGCAAGAGTAAAGACGGGAGAGGAAGGAAGCTTGTGGTGTGTACTGTATGTGAAAGAGACCGAGTGAGCCAGCAAGTAATACTCCACCTCCCACCAGGACAGCTCATTGATGGAGCTGGGACCTTCCCCACAGGGAGAGGACAGCCTGGCAGAAACACGCAGGAAAATGCTGAGGGAAACCTTTCTTTTGTTGCTGCGTCCAATCCATCAATCTATGTTCCACTAACATGAGCCAGAGGAGGGAACAAATCAGACGCAGGTAATCTATGAACTTAAGTCCCTCAAGAACAACACAATCATCCTCTTCAGCCAGTCGGTGTGATTTTGTCAATAGTGAGAGGTGAGTCTCAACATTTTGTCAGAAACCAATCAGTAGCTGTTCGAGGGGGTTGAGGGATGAAGAAATCGATTCCACAACACGAGTCCATCAAGTCAAGGCCGTTGATAGGAACCGTAAAATCTATAAACAATTTATAAGAAAAGCACTGAGGAAATAATCTTCAGATTTACTGATATAAAAATGATTTAGCTGCAGCCCTACCACAGAATATAAACCAGCTGTGCTTTATATTATTTTCCAGACTAAATTTAGTTTAAATCAACAATCAAAAAAGCCATAATTACATAGCATCAGGACACAAAATTAGCACAAGCACCAGCCAAATCCTGGTAAAATATGCAAATGGCCGGTAGATTCGCTTCACTTATCAGCTGGAGAAACATTAACAATGGTTATCAAACGAGTGGGTGACAAATGTGGACAGAAGTCAATATTGCACCTTGCACAGTATACATAATAAAGAAATGAGTTTCTTACTAAATGAAGAACCAGATAAATGAAAAGGAAGCAAAATATGTCAAGCAAAAAAACGTATTTAACACATGATTCTTTATCGGTATCTCTGTGCTGAAATCTTCCCACATCAGTGGGCTCTAACTCAGCATGCAGCCACGCAGTGTCTGAACCAGCACGACAGATTAGTGGGCTGAATTAAACTGGTGTGTGTTTAAGTGTTGGGGAGGAGATAATGGGATTGGCTGAAGCCAGATCAAGAGATTTAGTGGAGAAGATGAAGCTTCTTAAGCCAACGACACGGAGCTACATCAGCACAGAGACGACACGAAACTGCCTCGGACATGGAGAGAAGTTGAGGAAAAAAGGCGTAAATGTTTCAACGTTGACGTGCAAATTTACCACAGCAGCAATCCTCATGCATGATGCAACATTAGGGGAACCATGAACCACAAACTCCAGCTGTGAGACTAACAAAACATGTTGTGTACTTTGGAGTCTACAGCCATGCTAGCAGGTCGGTGAGGCTGTACAAGACACAGTTGTGTCGTTGAGATGAACAACGTCCGTGCCATCAGTTCTTTACCCTGCCCTAAAAATCTCCTGCTTCTTCTCTGTCTATAACTGTACAAATACCCTCTGAAACAGCATCTCTTTCCTTGCTAACATCACAGAATATACAGCAGCCCTTTGAACAAAGATGGGGATGTGCTCACACAATTTATATTCTCATGTTTTGAAAGGCTAAAACCAGCAAACTCTTTGCCAAGGCCACTCTGTCCCAACAAACTTGAGAATAGCACAGATGAGTATGCCTGGTAATTTATGATCGTACTTCCTGAGGGCAGCAGAAAACGGCTCATTCATTAAGATAAAACATTGTGCTGCCAGGAAAATCGGGTACCTGTTATACAAACCACCGCATCATGAATTGAATTCAAATCTATTCAACGAGTGAGAGACTGAATTGTTGAGAGGGGGGTTTTGTGCATGCTGATGACTAAAACTAAACAAAGTGGGTAAAAGATTGTTTGTGCCGCATGAATCATAAATGAAACGCAGCCTCATACTGAGTTTTAAGAGTGCTATTCATCATTAAGATTACAGTGTGCACTGTGGGCCACTAAACACCGAGCCGCGCAATTTTCACATATTGTTATTCTTTTTTTTTTTAGCTTCTACATCTGCAGTCTTTCCATCTCCACAGCTGTGATTTGAGTGATTAGAACTCCTCTTATCTCCTCAGTCGACTTCAATAAATCCAATTTGAATAAATAAGCAAAGTAACTTCAGATATTCAAGTCGCCAATTGAAGCAAAACCTCTGAGTATCTTTATACTGCATGATTTTTCAATTTGTGAAATGATTGAATAAATAATATAATGAATATTTGATGTGCTATTGTCCCATTAAATGAGGATTTTACTTGTGCCAGGACGGAGTGAACAAAATAACAACTAGCTTGTATTCTGTGACAGAATATCTTCTGATTGTGTTCATTTGAACTATTCTCATGTTTTAAAATGTATTCCAATCACGTGCAGAGAGAGAAAAGAGTTGTGAGTTCACCTATGATAAAAAAAAAAAAAGGATGCCATAAGGTGAAATGAGACACTGAACTCATATGAATTGGACTGGAGAGCTTCCTGCCCGGAGGGGATCAGCCGGGACTCTGTGACCAGAAATAGGAGCCTCCTGTGGGGAAGAGGAGCCGGCAGACAGACACACCTCCCCGTGGGAGGGCTCAGAGGTACAACTTAGAGACTACCCAGAGAATACTGGGGAGCAAAACAGTCACAGAACGCACACAAAATGGAAAATTAGCTAGAATACACACAGGGAAGGTTCAGGAATTATTCATTGCCGCAACCGGAGGTTTGACCCCTTGAAGAGGAAAACAGAAGAAATCGTTTTTACCCTCATTGACTCTTTCCTTTTCTGATCTAATGGTTCTGGTTTAATTATAGAGGTTGTTATACGCTGTACAGATGGTAAAGACTGAGCTATACATCATGCTTTTTGTTAAAACACTATCATACTTGATGATATGTGTTGGTGAGACTCAGCAAAACAGGGAAATCCATACGCTGTCAGATTAAAAAAAAAGCGTGTGAGCCAAAGAAATCAGCAAAACACAAACAAGGCCAAACCCAAGGTGGGGCAGAAGGGAAGTAAACAGTGTGAGCCTGAACTCAGTGTCGCTGCAATTAGCAAGTTTCAAGTCTGAACGTGCTGCCCTCGGCACACACACACACACCCACACATTGAACTCTTGGCGAGCTGAACAGGACACGTCCACAATATCCAGCGGCTAAGACGCACATAATTCAACATCCTTGTCCAAAGGGTGACGACAGACCAGACCACGCCTCAGGCTGCACCGAGCTGCCAAGTTGTTTAACATATCTTTTATCACTTTATTTGACAATCATTAACAAATAACGTCGGCTCTTTGTTTGAGGATTTTATTTCAAAACACTACAGCGCTTCTTTCAAGTCACTGCTGCTCATGTTCAATCGTACTCCTAAAGCCACTTTATATGATTCAATATCACTTCAATTATGCGTCAAGTTATTATACCGTCTCATCTCAATTACTTCTGTAGTAAAACTCTGTGTGCTGGTGATAAAGATACTGGAGAATTAATGGAAAGTATATGAAAGCATTTAGCAGAACTGAGCGATGAAATTAATGTGCAAAACAGTAAAATTAATTTAAAAAAAGCATTATTACTGAAGGAGGATTTAACTTAAGGAGGGCTGTATTAATATTTTGACTGTCTTGCTTTATATGCTTAATAACACATTTTATTATCTGGCTATTTAACTGATCCAGAGTTTATATCTTTTGCAGTTTCTCCTTCATCCCTCACAGAATTCTACAGAGCCACAACAGACACCTAAATCCAAAGAGCGTCACAGACCTGATGATAGAGTGTGCGCCTCCTGACTGGCCAGAGGAATGAGGATTAAAAGGTAAACAGGCACAGGTGCTTTACTATATTACAAAATAGAAAACTGGGAGAGGGAATCAAAAGCTCTAACCTCACATAACTGTATAAAATGTGCATTACACTCAGAGCTTTGACACTTCAGACGTGTGCAATATGTTTTCTGTGAGATAAGACGTGAAAAGCATCAACATTTACGGCCGTGCTCTGTAGTTTCTCAGACTGACATGTTTATGCAGTTCTAAAGTGTCATAGTGTTGCAGTGACATGGCCTAGGAAAACCCCCAGAGCCTCATTAACTAAACACAGACGGAGGGATGAGGGATGAGAGAGGAGAGCACGCCCTCGTCCTCTCCTCATTTATTCCCCTTTATACTGGCTGTAAATTTAAACTGATCAGTTAAGCTGTACCCAGAGGAAATATGGCTGTCGACTACTGGTGCTCACTCACACAGCAAAGATGAAATGCATGGATGTGAAAATGTTTTGAGTCAGTCAAGGTGCTGCATGAGCTAAAAACCTGCTTGATTGTTAAATTATTCAGACTAAGATCTACAGAAAGAGTCAAACAAAAACAAACTAGCCTGATACATTAGATGAACATGACTTAGCATCTGCAGCCATGCTCGCGGCTCTGTGAGGATAATCTCAGCGAGTTAACGTGCTGCTCGTTAATCATCATCCCTGTACCGTCGTAACATTGTGATTTAAAAGGCGCTCCACAGAAATGAGTCTGTCCCCTCAGAGTTACTGTAAGGCAGAGCTGTTGGTGTCTTTAACGCGTGGGAGAGAAAATGAGAAGAATTACGAACGTCTCCATGTCCTGTTTATTATCTCCTTATTAACCTGCCCACTTAGGCAAACCCGAGACGCAGTGTTCCTTTTCTGTGCACTGCTGTTAGTGTGTTTCTCTCATTCCTGCCGTTGTGATTTCCTTTTTGTTGTAGCTTAGCTTCTTCAACATAGCAAGCCAGCTAACTTTGCCGCAACCTGTTAAAGATGAACACAGCCAAGTTACAGACATGAGGTCCGGAGATGAAAACTTCACACGGGGATTAACTCCATGTCAGACGCTCACCAGCCAGGATGAGAGCTAATCTGAGTCTCTTTGCTGGTGAGCGCCGAGAAGATTCTCTGCTGTGCGAGACAGCTGGGGGCTGCAGTCAGAGCGTCAGTGGGAAACAGCAGTGACTAATTGAGGGCTAATGAGCAACTCTGAGGGGACACACTACTTCAAGTTCAGAGTCACATTCTGTATTAACAACCCTCCCCGACCAAAGATGCTATCGTCCATTGCAGTGTGGACATCAAAATGCATCAAATTGGTAGAAACTGTGAACTCCAACAACACCGTAATTTAAATTTGGAACAAAACTCTGAACCTCATTATGACACTGGATGAAAAGTCATGGAATCGCCAAAGTCAGTCTCTGGAAACCAAGAATATGTACCCCATCTTCTGCTAAATGATCTAGATCCAAGTGTATAAATCGACCAACCAACCAAACGAACAACCGTTCCCTCCATACAGCCAAACCTCTCACGTGGCCTAAAACGGTGGTACATGAATGTGCTTTGCATTGCATTTTATTCTTCACACCACATTGTGCACAAACTCCATTCCTCTCTGCACAAACAGGACGATGCTACTTGTCTCTACTCTCCAGCACTGAGAGAAGGATTAGAGTTGATGAAAGCCTCTCGCAGCATTTTAAAGCATGACGCGGACGCTATCAAAGCAGAACACAATACGTGATCTGCTTAGAAATGATGCACAATGTTACAGAGAGTGTGCAGCTGCCAGTCATCAGTAATTCGGTTTTGTCTGTTTGTAGTAATTAAGATAATGTCTCTGAATGAATGATGCTAATGATATTTAATGACAAAGTGCGAAGAGAGAAGCATTTCCTACATTCTAAGGGATTATTTCATCTTGCTGTAGTAAAAGCCTAAATAAACATTATGTAGAGCTATTTGGGAGTCCATTTTCAAAAACATAGAGGAGGATTAAACAGCAATGCTCTTTGGGGATGAACACTGTGAGGTGATTTAGTCAACTGTGTTTCCCTGTTGACCACACGAGAGGGAAACTATGTAATACAGTGAATCAATAAATCACACTCCAGTGAGACACAGAGTGGATATCGAGTTAAAGATCAATGAGCGGTTGGCAATCCATTTACTATCTGGGGAGCTCAGCTTCAGCTAATGACTTGGTATTACAAAATCTAACCACACACAAACACAAAGCTCTCAATCTGAGCACGGCATGCACAACAGAAACTAAAGAGGGTTTATCAGTGTGTGAGATAATTCTGCAAAATCTGCAGTGAGTGTATGTTTGTATATGACCTGCTTTACACACACACACGCAAAAAAAAAAGTTGTAATCCCTCCTCTTCTCTCTCTGCCCCTCTTGTAATCTGAGATTTTTAATCTCTGCTTTCCAGAGCAAAGATTACCCAGCAGCCATCACTCTCATTCAAGCAGGGGACCTAAAACGCTCCGGAGGAAGGAGGAAAAAAAAAAAAAAAAAGCAGATACAGATGTGTGAGGGTGTAATCTTGAGAATACGACTGAAATAGTGGAGGAGATTTAAAGGGCGTGGAAGCGAAAGTGACGGAGACGCGGAGTGACAGAGAAGAAGAGAGTGAGAGTGAAAAAGAGAGAAAATCCTGCTGGAACACGGCGAGGTCAGTGTTTGAGCTCCACAGGTGGACCAGCACAATCCGATTACAGATAGAGTACTCAAACGGGTTCGGGTCAGAGTTTACAGCGTGGCCTTTAAGGGAACATTTGGCCATTTTAAATTTCTATTAAAATGTACAGTCGAGTCAGCTGGACTTAGCCTAGTTTACACGACCTCTTAACATACTGACATAAATTTGGATGGATGACTCATTTTATGACCCATCCTTCATGAGATTACTCAGAAACATTAATCGACAAAAAACCAAAGATTAGGATGTTTCTACACAGCACCAGCTAACAGCACAACAGATATCCAACAGGGGAATAGAGAGCCTCACTTTAATACATACATAAACCAAAACGATCAATATAAACTAACAAGGGCTGCAACTAATCATTATCATTATCAGTTAATCTGGACATTGTTTTCTCAGTGAATCAATATATCGTATTGTCTGAAAAATGTCCCATTAATTAACAGTCCAAGAGGCAAAATGTTTCTGTTTATCACCACATACGACAAAGAAAAGCAAACCAGTAAATATTCACATTGAGTTAAATAATACAATATCTCAAAATCAACTGATTAATCATTAAAACATTTGCTAAATAAGTTTCTATTGAACTAATAAAAGTAGTTTCAGAACAAACAAAAAACGTATTTATCATTTCATATCAGGAAATACATTTAATTCCTGATTCCACTCGCTCATAAATAACAATGTTTAAAGTTAATATATAAAGTGTGAGGCTTTTATATCTCTAAGCTTCAGGAACATATTCAGAAAATACAAAAACATTGACTTAAAGGTATTAAATTATTATATAACCGCTTTTAAACGTCACATCAAGATGCCCGCTGACCTGATGTCTGAGATTCTTCGCCTACATCAAGTTTGTTTTCTACTGTCTGCCAGCAGACGTCACGGCAGCTCTCACCAGTTTCTGACACGATTATTTATTTATTACAGGGTTGTTTTAGCCATGTGTGCCTCATGACCCGGGAACTGTCAATCAGATTCAATATCAATCTAGAGAGGAGTGTCAGAATGGAACTACTGTCCCTTCAACTCCCACATGAGCTAATACACATGTTGAAATAGATTTTTTTAACCACACAAACAAGTAAGTGGCTCTGCGTATCTACTGAGAAGCAAAGCAACTCTTTCCTTAAATGTTAAGTGCTTCACTCCTTTCAGTCAGTGACTCACACACAGGGTGGTTAATTACTTTTTCATGCTACTCTGCAGCTCAGTCGCAGCACTCCGTGTTTAGACCAGCTTCAGGTCTGATTTTACAGCTAAAGAAGAAGAAGACAGGGTGAGAAAAATCATCCATGTCAGCCGGCAGCATCACTGAGAGCCGTCGTCCACTAAAATCAATTAGTGCTCAACTGCTCTGAAAATCACTGATATCTGTTGTGACTGCGAGCTGCTTGAAGTATTTTTCACCTTTAAACAACTAAACAAGACAAACCCTGCATCCCAATTCCAGACTGCAAACTAACTGAACTCCGTAAACACCTCATGCTTATCTTTTACTTCATATTGCTGTGAGTAGCCATCCAGTTTCCTTTGTGCGATGCATTCTGGGAGAATACAAAAAATTACTCTCAAAAGTCAGAGGAACACATTCGCCTCCATCCAACACCTCTACAAAGAGACGCTCCATTTTCGGACGCCTGATGCAGAACATAGCACTGCTCCGCACTCGAAACACACACACGCTGACACGCAACTGTACTCACTAGACTTGAGCACAATGAAATGTTGGCATGAGTACAAGCTGGAGCTCTGTTGATAGTAACTTTGAAACGTGTCCACGCAGTCTGAGTGACCCTTCTTCTGTCAACAGACAGCCACATGCAAACACTCATTACATAACAGTGACTGGAAGCTGTGCGTGTGCAGGGACTCTATATTATTTATAATGCAGACTTTAGTTATACGAGAGCTGAAGTAATTGGCTGATTGAGAGACTGAGAGAAATTTGCATATTTTTTTTTATTGACCCTCAATTCTTTACAATCAATTCAGTGAATAACGGCTGACTTTCTCTGTTTTATTATGATAGTAAATTAAAGTTTGGGGTATTTCAGGGCTATTTATTGTTTGTTGCAGCCTTGTTCTAATCACAGTACTTTTGTTGGAATATGTATACAACCAGGGCTGCAACAAACTTTTTCTTATAGAAAAATCAATTAATTATTTAGCCTGTAAAATGTCTGTGAAAAATGCAAGGAATCACAAATTCCCAGAGCCCGAAGTGACGCCTAGAACATCTGATTCTAAGTATAAAACAGAAAATCTTAGTGCCCCCGTTAAAACAATCTTTTGCAACATTTAGTGCATATACAACTCTCCTTTGTGAGTTAAACGGCTCTACATTTAGGTGCAAACTAAGGTGTTACTCCCTTCATTAGTAATGGGTGTGTTTTGGGCCTGAACACCACTTATTTTAAAAAGAAAACGTGCAAATACATTTGCTACTTACCTCATGTCTCGACTGCAAACGCGTCAGACGTCTTTTTCACTTGCGCGTCTCATGCAACAGACACGCTTTCATTTTGAACCATGCAGCTGTCTTCACCAGCTCCTTCAGGCTCGCATTACAACTCTGTCTCACGGACGTAAACACAACCTGATGCGTAATCGGCTGTAAACGTGAGGTTGATGCCCACTAAAGTGTTACTGGATAAATATTTATCTACATTTTGCAACCTAGGTGGAGCCGAGTGTGCTGCTGTTCGTCACCCCACAGACTCTCCCTTCACTTTTGCCCGGCAGCTGTGAAGCATGACACAGGAACTTCTTTGGGAGGAGCTGCAGAGTTTATTAATGTGCAAACTCTAACCTACATCAGCTGCCACAGAACAACTTCACCTCCACCCTTTTCCTCAGCTCCCATCGCCAACACTTTGTGTTACAAGAGCAGCGTGGCTTATTGCACTCAGAGCACAATCATGTGCATCAAAGGAAAACTGCACAACAGAAGAACACAAGTGTCGTTGCTCCTTTACGCTTTGAAATGAAGATGAACGGGTATAAACGGACGCTTCAGTGTCTGGTGAATATTGTTGTCACATGGACGTCTAGACACGAGGTTACACAATGTGGGCGCCAAGTGTGAAACTGACAACTGTGTCGGTCAGAAACTGGCAATGACACTTTTGCTCCGACGTTAATGTTACAGAGAATAAATGGCCACAATTTAACAACAACAACAACAACAACAACAACAACAACAACAACAACGACTGTCTAATTGATTAATCATATATTCATTTCAGCTTCAAGTGCGACTGCACTGTGCTGAAATGAATGTTTCACAGTTTCAGGGTAGAAACATGAGCTGAGCCACAGATTTCCACATTAATGTGTCAATTACACTCCTGACTAATTATAGCAGGTTGTGCTGACTATGCAGAGGCTGTACTGTTGAGTTTGAGTGGCTTGAAAATAAAACACCAGAGCGGCTGAACCAAATTTAGGCCGCTAGCTAAATGCATCTGCTCACAGAGTGTAATAATTGCCAATGAATCAGCTTTATATGATATGACTACAGGGAAAACGGCTGCGTGTGTGTTTGCCCCACACAGGATCTCTTTGATAGGCAGGGTATTTGTGCGTTAGTTGATACACACCCTGTTACTCACACACCCGGCATCACCGCTGGTGTGTGCCTATTCACTGTCAGCTTATCCCACTCAAATCCTAATCCAAAACACAGAGAGAAAGAGGCAGAGAGATAAACCTGTGTAACTACATGTGAAATAATTCACATTTCACAGATTGCCTCTCTTGTTGCACTCCTGCCTCCTCTCACGCTCACGTCCTCCCTCATTTTAATACGTGCGAGGGTAGTTTTCTTCCAGAATGCCGCGCAGATTCCACCAGTTGCCCCGACAACGGACGCGATCGAGTTGATTGCACCTCGCCGTAATAACCAATGAAGCGAGTCCAAGGCGAGGACCATCAGTCACCTCCCATTCAACAACATTCACTCCTCCCATTCTGCTCCCTCTCAATGGCCAAACAATGGCTGTAGCTTAGCTCATCACTGTGATTTGTGGTGCTGATGGGGGACTTTGTGTGTGTGTGTGTGTGTGTGTGTGTATGTGTGTGTGTTTGCCCATTGGCCAACTGCAAAAACTGGTTTCCTGTATCCTTCAGAAGCGAGCAAAACAACAAGCCCTGACCTGCTGGGTGTAATTAAATGTTTGTTGTTAAGGGCAATAACTATCAACACCCAAGGACAGGAACACATGAGCTAAAGCTCTTTTTTTCCCCTCTATCTATGGTCTGTTGTTCGCAAGAGAACACTGTGATAATATAGTCTTAAATGAGCCACTTCTAATGGGTTTATGGGAGATTACGAAACAGAAAGTAAACTTAAGCTCATTTTCATTATCAAGGGCGAGTGCCAATGATTTAATGAGAGGAAAAAGAAGAAGACAAACACCTCATGTGTGATTTTATGGGATGTTTTCTTCTGGCTTATGGCTGAAGGATTACAAGACACTAAAAATAAAGGCAGAGTCTGTTCCTGCCTTTGTTGAGTTTGTTGTGCCAGCCAGCAGTAAAGTGAGCAGCAACTTAGTTTTTGGTTGTTTTTTTTGTTTTTTTTACATAATTTACTGATCTCTTCCATCTTTTTTTGATCAATCCTATGATCATCTAGTCTATTATTTGTCAGAAAATACTGAAAATAACCAAACATAACGTTCCAAGGCTTCCCTACACGTCTTGTTTTTGTACATATTCAGTTAACAGTGACATAGAACAGAGAAAAGTAGCAGATCGTCACATTTTAGATGCTGGAACTAAAGAACATTTTGCTTATTTGTCTGATAAAATATGCTGATACTGATGCAATTAGTCAACCAAAGCAAAAATAGTCAGCAACAAGTTTAGATCTTCGGCTTTTCTTTCTCTTATCAGAATGTAAATGAACTATTTGGAGGTTTTGGATACATTTTTATACATGTAACCTTGAACTGTCTGAATTGAATTCCTGACATTCTATAGAGAAATCTGTTCAATACTTTTTGTGTAATCTCGCTGTCAAACTAACTAACCACAGGTAAAAACATCACCTTCTCTGCAAAGGTGATAACTGTGCTAGAAGTCAGCGGTGTCACAACCTCAGATTTAACAGAAGAATTTACAGTAACGGTATTGTCTTTTTTCAGCTTTATACTACAAGAATGTATCTGAAAGTGAAGATAATCCATCACATCCACTCATGTTTGCCACAAGGTGGGATAAAGGATCATGCACGGTGAGATTATTTGTTTTTTCTGGATATCTATTGATCTCACACAGAGGCCTGGTGAGGAACGTCTCCCCAGGGTGGATTACAAAGTCTCTGCACGCAGCATTTCTCAGCAAAAACAAACTAAACCCGTGAACAACCCGTAACCTGGCTTGACTGATGGCTGACGCGTACTATTTCAGTCATAAACAATTCCTTCTTATCTTTCTGCCAAGAAAATGGAATTAGACCTTGGGCAAGGTAGACGCCTCTTTATTGACATGAATGTAAAGAAGAAGAAGAAAAAATATCTACAAAAAACACACTGCTGCCCAGAGGGGATACTGTCAGGAGCTCAGAGGAGGAAACACACCCTCATCCTCATCCTCTTTCCTCAACATCAAACACACAAACACAAACACACACACATATATAGAAGTCCAGGGCGAAATCTTCCCCTGTGGAAGTGATATAATGACAGAGAAAAGGCCCCTCGATGCATTAATTATACACCACAACCCCCGTGCACACACACTGCTTAGGCATATGCAAACACACGGGATCAAGCTGACCTTTAAGATCCAGCCACATTGGTATTTTCGATATACCAAGTCAACTCCGGTGCTTCTACCTGCCTGAACAAATCAATTTCCTCACTGATATCAGTCGCATTCCTTCCTCATCGCCGAAGAGGTAAACTCGGCAGGTCGGCTGTATGTGTGTGACTGGAGGAACTGGCCCGTTAACACACACACGCTGCAAAACAAGTCTCTGTAGCTGTTGATCCTTCAGAAGACCACGACCTCTTGAACTGAAGAGATGCCGTGGAAATGTCAAATGCTTGAGAGTACATGATGTAGAGACACATTTGTCTCCCAGCTGTTTCATATTAAGGCCACCAGCAATGAAAAACTAATAAAGGATGCTTATTATTTTGATAAACGATTAGTTATTTCAGTCGTCAAGCAAATGTCAAATATTTGCAGGTTCCAGCTTCTTAAATGTGAGGATTTGTTGCTTTTCCTGATACTTTATGACAATAAATGTAGAGTCTATAGATTATTGAGTGTTGTTTTGACAACAAATTATCTATCCTAAATTGATAACAGCTGATAAACTGCTTACTGAGACATAATGAAATCCACCAGTGAAGAGAAAAACAGAGAAACAGCGGAAACAGTTTCTGCAAGCTTTAGTGTTGCTCCAAAATCCAGTAAATTGATATACTATTCCCTACTGCCTCTGCCACAGACACTAGACTTTCCAGCTACTGTCTGGAAAATGTGCTTGAGGAAAATGACTAATGCTGAATCTTTCTACAGCAGCTACCGCTCAGGTGCCCTTTGGCAAGGATCCTCAGCCTGCACCAACAGAGCTGCTCAGCAGTAAAATGTTTGTACTGGTCAGCTCCCAGGTGTGAATGTGAAATTGCGCTGGAAAGATGCTCAGTCGACACTCTCATAAGCATCCCCCGAGTGTTGTCAAATAAGGGTTAACAACCGAGGACGGGATGGTCTGCCTCCAGTCACCGAACAGCTCATAAAGATGTCATGAGTTGAAAAATGCCTCTAGTGTACCTGAGTGCCTAACACGCAGCCGGACGATGTGTAAGTGCTGTATCATGACCTGGATGACTGAAAACCTTCATCGACGTCTCAGAGATACTTTTATAAGGTGTGTATGTGGGTGTCTCATCTGGCAGAACATGCTGTTCCCATCTCTCTACAGATTGTGGGGGCCTGAGAGTCTCTCTTAACAACTACATTCAAATTAACTGAAGAGGAAAATGGGATTTTGAACTAATTTTGTGGAGCCTTTATAATGGGGTTCACTAATGGGCCAGTGCAGCACTGTGGCTGAACAACACTGCAAAAATCAGAACAAGTAGCAACTGACGCAGTCGACCTGATCGGTACAGGTGTTTATTGTGTCCATTTGCCAATAAATCAATTTTAAAATGAGCTCCTGATAAAGGATCCTCACAAATCTGTGATCTCGTTCAATGTCCCGTCTGAAACACTCTCTGATTGGTTTACACATCACAAGTAATTGGCTATTAACACTGAATAATCTGAATCTGCTCAGTAACTAGTAACTAAAGTTGTCAAATAAATGTGGAGAAGTATAAAGATGCAGGAAACTTACAGTACTAGTACATTAAATTTTAACAAAAATATTTTCATTCTTTGATTAAATGAATGTCTGTCAATCCCTTGTGTGATAATAATGCAGAAATTAATACAAAAGTTAAGAAATACGGAAGCGAATTAAAACAGAAACATCAATTAATGTCATATAAATTAACCATTGCTTGCATTTGTTTTCTGATATTTCTTTGGTGCATGTGATGGCATATTGATTAATTTATGGGCAATTTATTCATTTTTGAATTTGGCAGTTTCGGTTCTCCACACACTTCACCCTCTGTGGAAAGCTGTTTTACACCTCTTTTTTCTGCACAGAGCTACACAAATTAGCAGCTGTCTGCATGTTAGCTTCCTGTAATTGGGTCAGAGAAGAGTCTGTTTTTCTGTCATAACACGGTATGTTATTCAGCCTCCGGGAGGGATCATATAGTGACATAAGTATGTGACCATAGCATGTGTTGCATCCATTCAACACATAACAGGAACATACTGAATGGCCAATTGTCTTCCTCTAACAAGTAGCCTAGTGATACAACAGGAGCTTGAACACAACTTAAGAAAACAGAACCCTCCCATGGCATCTCTTTGTTTTCATATACACCTCATATGCTAAGATGAGTCTTCACCTGAAATCTATGAACACCTGCAGACAGTCTGGATAAACCTGCCCCACCGCTCAGCTTCGCCCGTGGGTGCTATTATTTGCTTTGCCAACAGTCAATATCATAAAAATGTCTTGATGATAAAAGGTCACCTGCGCGCAGTTTCAAAATAGCACAACACAGTATGACAAACTCACTGTCTGATCTGCAGTAAGCTCAGCTCAACTCCACCAAACTCCATTAAAAAATCATCCGATTTAAGGTTGCCTTGCATACTGGAGCAGATAGCAGCCAACAATAGTATAACATGATAGGAGAGCTTCCAGAACAGGCTCACGCTTTCCCATAACGCCAATGCATTAAGGCAGAACACGATTGTGGGAATGAGAAAACAGCAGGAGACCCACATTACAAATGGAAAAATTTGAGGGAAAATGCAGTGACAGTGAGTAGTGGAACTGCGCCGAAATGCAGAGAGGCTCTTAAAGATCCACGAGGAATGTGTAAGTATGTTGTGATATTGCCGATATGCACATTTTAATGTCATCAAAGTAAAATGCAAGAAATTGTTAATGAGGTTCGGCATGTTTTCCTCACAGACGAAAACACAACGTGTCGGGACTCGTCGGCTGTGAGCGGTGTGACAGTTGTTTCAAGGTTGATTGGAAAAGAGGATGATTTCCAACTCAACTCGTCTTCTAATGACATAAACTCGGCTGTTAGCTCGATGTAAATACATTAATGTGCTTAAACAACTTGTCTACTTTTTGGTATGTTAACTGGACGTTGACGTGGCCAAAACATGACATAACGTAAAGATAATTCATGGAGAGGCAACAATAAGTCAGTTAGGTTAATAAGTCAGTTAGGTTTGACTCTTCAGCCGTTATGTTACAATAAGTTTGCTAACGTTAGCTTACTTACTGATAGCAAAACCAGAAATCATATTTACCATATTAGCCGCGCTGGTGTGAGTGAATCCCTACTTCTGATAAACTTTTCTCCGCAGCAGCACAACAAGCTCCGGACATAATCTCCGGACGCAAACTGGGTCTTCCCGTCCTCAGGTGTAAAGTGGACCGTGTTCCGATGGCACCGCCGGTGAAACACATGCCATCACGGCGCCCAGTGCTCCACCGCTGCCGCTGCTGGAAACTGACCCACGTCGGCAACGGTATGTTTCGTTCCCCCAGCCAGCCCGCCGCGGTAATCCCTCTAAAACCCAGCGAGCCGGGGAAGCACAGTGTGTGAGCACGCCCCGCCCACCGCGCTTACACCGAGGGAGGGGCTGCGGGGGATATCGAATACACCCACATGAATTAATTCATGTCCACGGAGTGAAGCTCTGAGCTCCAGCACATCAAAACAGCTGTTTCACTTACATCTATAATACGGGTTTTATACACGCTTTGGAAGTCAAAGCAGTGGAGGATTTAGATAAGGATATTTTGTTAAGTATTCCTTTACAAATACAACTTTTACTTTATGTCAGGAGAAGTAGAAAATAGGTATTATCAGCAAAATTAGCTTTGTAATGTTGACACATTACTAAATGTTCAACTTACATTTAGGACCTTTATCAGATGCTTTTGTCCAAAGCAACTTACAGTCATTCTCACACTGATGATGGTCGGCTGCCATGCAAAGTGCCGACCAGCACATCAGGAGCAGTTTGGGGTTCAGTATATTGCCCAAGGACACTTCAACATGCAGACCAGGGGAATCGAACCCGCAACCTTCCGATAACAAGATGCTGGCTCTACGCCTGAGCCACACCCGCCAACTTTCATTGAATACGACATGGATGGAGCTTCAGGTTCTGTAAGATAAAGCCAATCCACAATAGCGGTGGCGTGATGATGTGATCTCCATCTCCCGACACTCGAATTTCTGTAGAAATCAAGATAATATCGTTACTCCAAATTCGTTTAAAAACATGCAGCCCAAACTACACTCTAATGTGAAGGTGCCTTAAACCTGCATGCGTTCTAATGGCCAGCTGGTTGCAAAAATGAGTCCCTTTGTAGGTAAGGTTATGAGAAAATGACGCCACTTTCCTTTTGATTTATTACCTGAGTAATCAGTTTTCTGATGAGTTTGTGGTTTCAATCTCAAGTCTTACAATACAGCATGATGTTCACTTTCTAAATTATTATACAAATTCACAGATAATAAAGCAGGGAAAGCTTTCGGCGAGTGGCTAATTTGTAAATGACAAGATGCTACCACCTCGAGTTCTCAGTCAGATCCAATCAGGACCTCCTCCCCAGCTCCCTGCTCTCCAAATATAGTCACTTCAGGGTTAAAAAAAAACTAAGATGACAACAGCTGAAATGCCAAAAGAGCCATCCGCAAATCAATGAGTCACCTTGGGTTTACACTTGTCATATGGATTTAACTGTTAAACTCTACATAGTAACTATAGCTGTCAAATAAATGGAGCAGCCTGAAATAGACATACAAATGAAAACAAAAAGTGTGAGTGTATTTTGTTTCGTTCCACCGCTGTAAGCAGAATCCAACATACTGTTAGCTATGTGATGATTCATGCATCAGGTGGTTGTTTGTCATCATCAGCTCCTGGTTATTTTAACCTGATAGGCATGTCTAAATATAATCCTCAACTCTTCTCTTACGTACTTTTCCTATCATTGTAGGCCAACTTTTTTTTTTTTTAATCAGCCGGTGTTTACAGCTGACCAAAACACACAGTCACCTTGATAATTAGAAATAGATAGCTGAAGTAGATAGACGTGACACCGGCAATATCTCCAGTGAAAGGATGGATGAATTACACGACAAAGGTCTGAGGAATGAGTCATTAATAATTTAAATGCACGGCAGGTCTACTCTGGCCCAACTGATAAAGAAACCAATTAGTAAGGTTAGTGTCCCTGTCATCTGATAGGCCTGCTGATAGTTCAAGGTCCAAGACTGTATTTTGTATTCACCCGCACAAAAACAGGCCACTCTTCCACCTGCCATCTTAGAAAACACTAACACACAGAGGAAGGTTTTATCTCTGTCTTACGCTCCTCATCGTCTTGAAGTATCCTGCGTTATGAGGACGGTAGTGAGTCAGCCACCTGTTAATCATCGTGACAAGTGTGCGAGCTGACAGGTTGGACACCGCAAGGCCGAGTGATTCAGCCTGCAGGGCAGAGAACAGCACCTGGCACAGAGGCTGCCTCCAGGGGACGAGAGCTATTGAAGTCTGAATCTGATCCAGGCTGATACAATCACTCCCCGAGGTGCCGTGTGTGCACAGTTAGAAAGATCATTGCATAACTCTGCGATTGATCCACAACAAATCTTTCTGCTATGATCAATTCTAATAACCTAATACACTTCCAGTCCATTTCCTCCGGGTATAAATTCATAATATCCATCCGTGTGCATGTGCGAAAGAGACGCAGGAGGTAGAGAGTTAAATGTGACATTTAATTAAGTCCAGATTTGTACTTTGGCATTGATTTTGCTCGGAGAGGGCACTGGCACTGAGAGTTGACAGAAAACAACTTCAGCCTTATGTAAATGCCATTAAGAGCAGATCTCTAATGGGTTTTGCAGCACTGCTTGATACTTGCGAAGGCTGGAAACAGCTGCAAAACAGCATTTCAAGACAAGTCTCTCTCTGTCTGTTTTGATTCACGGCAAGAAAGCAAAAAGAAATTCACCACATTTGAAGTGCAGTAAAGTTCAAAATCCAATTATCTGACAAAAAGAGAGATGTGGCACAGCACTTGTTTGACCTGTGGTGTGCTAATGTCTAAACCTGTGGTTAGGAGATGATGTGAAATCCATTTGTGCGTCAAGGATCGAAGCGTTTGCGTGTATCCATAAAATTCACTCTGCTAATCACATCATGCCATTGTTCCTTTTCCTTCGCCAGCAATGTTTGTGTTCTTTAAGGGCTTCCTGCAGTGCTTCCTGTCTCCATCTGAGCCGTGACATCAGCCTGACCTACGTTACACCAGAGACTTCCGGACAACCGATACTGGTCGGGAGAATGTAGGTGGGGACGAGCATCGGGACGTTCTGGTGAGTCTCTGGAATGTTGGAGGGAGTTCACGACATCATGGAGGGATTCTGGAATGTTTAGGTGAGCGAATCAGAACGTTCCCGTGGGATCTGGGAATGTGTACAGGAGAAGCTGGAACAGTCTGTTGGGATCTGGAATGTTTAAGTTAGGCGTGGCCCAGGATGTTCTGGTGGGGATGCTGCACACTCGGGTCAGAACTTTCCGGTAGGATTCAAGAATGCGTTGGGGGTATCGAATTATTCCGTGGGGATTCTCCCGTGTCACGATTGAGAGGTCAGAACTTTCTGATGGGATTCTGGAATGTACAAGAGGGATTGGATCAACTCTGTTGTGGTTCTTGAATGTTTAATTGTGGGGGGTAAAAATGTTCTATTTGGGTTCTTGTTCAAATAATGTGTTAAAGACACCACTAATAGTGACGTACCCAAAGAGGAAGCTCTGTAGATTATTCTACTGTCTTTCTTTATGTTGCAAATTTCCATTTCTACAGGTTAAATTTTCTATTTCTCTCTTGTCACAGCACTGTGTTTTTGCTCTAGTTAGGTTTAGGCACAAAAACCACTACGTTAGGGTTCAGATAAAATCATGGTTTGGTTTAAAATACACCCACTACTGACATGTTGTCAGAAAAGGCTGGAAATATCCTCATCCTTAATAAAATCCACTGATGAGACTCAAACTCAAATCTGCATTTTTGGTAGCTTTATTAGCTGTAACAACATTAATACCTAATAAGCATTTGATTTGATTTACCTGTGGTTTGCAAAAACATTAACTGGTGGTTAACCAGTTCAAACACCAGACCTAAATTGTCGGAAAGGGTGTAACTGACTGGTTCTCTGAGCCTGGAAAGATATATATAACAGAGAAAACCAGCATATCCTCATAATTGAGACGCTGTAACCGGATTGCTTTGGAGAGCCTTCTGTATGAGGAGGCAGATTTTATCACAGCACTGTTCTATATTGTCGATGTGCAGCATTGATATCTTTATGGTTGCTGAGTGCATCTTGGTTCCACCATATCTGACATCAATGCTACTTTCAGTACGCCACTTACCGGCAGTATAACCACAAGCAGCATTAATGTTTGTTGCTTCCATGCCAGTGAAACTGATGTAAATGCTAATATCAGTTCCCATGCATCACTGAGTGACTTCATCCAATACGTGTGGGAAATAAAGTCAGACGCGAAGTGAGAAAGGGAGACAAGAAACTGAGAACTAATTGACAGACAGCTGTTCTAATCCGGACTGCTTATTGCTGTGTCTCTGAGTCAGACAGGAAGGGAAACTCTCCAGAGCAGACTGTGTGTTCTGTCTGTGAGAAGATACGTCTCGTAGCTTTCTCATTTCCTTCTTCCTTGTAAGACAGCGCTGCCACTCAGGACACACAGACAGATAGAGGCACACGGTCACATTTTATGGAAGTAATAGAGACTGTGACATCAAGTGATGGTGCGGAGATGAGATTAAACCCGGGAGAGGTCATGTTTAATTAATCCTGCACTCTGTGTCATTTCTATTTATTAAAAAGACAGTGGATATATGTGTGTGAGTGCTACGACAACTAAATAATAACATATCGTCTTTACTCCAGGAAAAATACAATTATGTGGAGAGAATTACATTAAGATCATCAATATTTCACCGTTATCGCTCCTGCCTAATGTCTCGCTGATATCACAGTCACAGCGACGCTCTAATGTGTTTATAATTCAGCTTTCTGTGATTGCTATTGTCAGCTGGGAATACAGCAAGCTAACATCCAGTTGAGCGCGGAGGCAAAAAGCCGCGACCCACTGCTGCGTGCATCCGCTGATATAACTCGTATTTTATCCCTCGTGTCATGCAGGGCGAAGACAGAATTAACATCAGCTCAGTCAGAATCAATTGAACAGGGAGACGTTTGCACATATAAATGAAGTTGTGGTGTAGTTTTGGGTTACATAACCCCCACAGAAGTCTTATCCAAAAAAAGATACATCCTTTTTCATTTCATTCTCCTTTTCATCGCCGTGTGCTGTCTTGTAACCTCAAATGACTCTCTCTTCTTATTAAAACTGTCAACCTCCTGCTCACTTTCTTTATTATATCAATGCTTTAGTGCCAGCAATTACATTTTCTCGCTTGATTTGTCACCTTCTCAAATGATAATTTCCCCTGCCCGTCTCTTTCACCTCATGGCTTTTATCTCTCCGACAATCTTCCCTTCCTTTCCATCTCTTATTGCCGCACCTTCATAAGGTTGCTTTTCATATTCAGCAGGCCCTTAAAATGACGAGAGCCTCGCTTCAATCAAAAAGAGCGCGTCACTCAGTTTCACCCTGAAAAAGTGAAAATATATGTAATTGCTCCGGCTCTCGCTGGCAAAACAGATGGATTTGTCAGCAAGGCTACTTTCGACCACATAAATGTTCTTTCCACCTTGTGCTATTGATGATGATGAGCCCCCATTAGGCTCAGCAGAGGACGAGTAATGATCCCGACTCGCACACAAACACAAACATGTTGTGACAGAGCAGAGTTTAGAGGGAAGCGAGGGAGGCAGGCTACCGTTTGGCAACAGGGACAGCGACTAATCAGTCCGAGCATCCACACATATCACCGGGCAGAATTAATCAGAGGGGAAGCCTCAGTCTGACAGGCTGTTATCAAATATGCTCCAGTGGCAGGGTCAGCCACGGCACCAAGTCAGAGTGAAATGTAGAGTTGTGCCAGCCATGCATTAATCAAAAACAGTGCGTCCACCTCCTCCTCTGATCTTCCAATATCCCGAGATCGGAGATCTTTATGGGCTTTCAAGTCGTAAAGAGGAAATAGCACGGACGCTACGAAGGTGTGTTTTATCGTGAAGTGATTTTGTTGCACCAGTACAGTCTCGTAAAACTACTAAAATATAAGTTTACCTGGGCTGTTATCAGCGTAAAGCTGACAAAAGGTTTTCTAACTAATGGAAAGCTGTGGTGTCCATGTAGGAAATATTTGCGTATGCTAACCTCATGCTAACATTATTGGGTGATTCAGCTAGCACAATTGGCACATCACCTTTTAGCACTTTATTAAGCATCCAGTGCTCATGCCACTGTATCACTAATTCAGTTTGCTAGGTAGCAGTTACACTTTGCAGCTTCTACCATCTAAAATCTACGTAAGAACTCATTTGTGTGTCTTTTAAATGTACATGTCCACTTAGTAAAGTGCTTTTGTGGTCCAAGTTTGAACCTAAGAGCTGGTGAAATGTTCTTCAGAGCGGTTTCCAGATCACTTTGCACCTTTTGGTTGCTGCCTTATCTCCTGTCTCTGCTATCTCTACCTAAAAAGCAATTCTGTCTTTCAAACGACTTAAAGGAAAAAGCTTCACTCCTCATCTGTTGCTCCCTCCTCCTCACGCTCCTCAAGCTCTTTTCAGCCTCAATAATAGAATTTCTTCAGGGAGGGCTAAGGTTCCCTGCTTTCCAGCCGTTTCTTTTGTCCCCACCTAGTAGGGGAACTAAATCAATGGTGAGCTTGAATAGACATGCTGGGAATGGAAAAGGGGTTGACGGTTCTGCACGGACAGCTGGCGATAAATTTAAGCTGACTAGAGTTGAAGCTCTGCAGTAGATAGATGCAAACCTGTCAAGGTTAATCACACGGTCACATTTTCACAAACCCTGGTGCAGTTTTGCTGCATACAGTAGCTGCATAAATGCCGCTGATGATGCCAGTAAAGATAAAAATACGGTGGAGCTGTGACAATAAAACAGGTGGTCCTCTGAATAGACAGAACAGAGGCGGAGGGTTTTGTAGCCCGGAGGTGAAAGGAGCGGGTTATAAATCCCACATGCTTTCACGTCTCTTAGAAACTCATGCACACAATAAAGTAAAATCATCCGATACTGCAAAATGCATAATGTTTGTGGGAATTTGGGACTTTTAGCAGCCCGTGGGGAGTTTATACTGAACAATTAAAATCATACACATGGTGGGCATTTTGCAGGCTGATAGCAATGTTTTAGTCTCGCTATTCTTGTTTAATCAACAAAAAATACATTAATAATGTTTAATGTAACAGTGTATATTCCTTTGACTGTGAGATGTTTTCTTTTCTTTTAGTTGTGGACTTAACATCTTACTTTCATTTCATTTATTTAACTCATATTCTATTTCCTGAAGCGATACGATGGTTTTCTTGCCACCGTGTCACCAACAACCCCTTCTTGAAAAAAAACAATAATACGGCTCATTGCGTCAGTGTTAAATGAAAGCCCTCGCCTGAAGGCTCAGACGCACCAAACTGACATGAAAGAACTTGCAGCAGCGAGGGCTGACTGTTGCGTCACCTCACATCAACCTGTGTCTCGGCCAAAAAGCTGCACTGGAACACGCCGCGAAGACTACAGCTGACAGCCGACTGCACAAGAGGACACACTCTCCACACAACCAGGAAGTCGTAGTCTGTACTCGTAATCCGAAAAGGAAAACTGGACAACTGACCGTGTTCTGACAAAGCAGCGCTGTCTGACACCACTCTTGCAAATATAGCCACTTCTAATTGAATATATCTAATAAAAAGTTGCAAATGGCATCAGATAAGAGCATCCATAATGTATTAAAGACAGCTCGATAAATTATTCAGATTCTGTCCACCTAGATTTTATTCCTGACAGTAGTGGGGCAACTTTAAAACATTTAGACGTGCAAGATGGGAAATGAAATTGACAGAAAATACAACTGAACTGTTAAGTGAATGAATAAAACATGTAGAAGCTGGGAGGTGCCTGACTTCAGTATTTCTGAAATCTTGGACACGTCTCTTGTTGCAGATCACCACCTTGGATCTCAGCGATTCAGGGGTTATTGAGTCTACAAGTGCCGCGCAGTGATGTGACTTCTCGGTGACACTCATTACTTTATCAAACTTTGCTGCCTGGAAGCAAAATTATTTTTTATCACACGTCTCCGTGCTATGTCATCAGAAAGCTGCTCTCACCCGCAGGCAGCTTCTGTCTGTTTCCTCGTCACTTTGTTCTTGATGCATGAGCAGCCTTTCATTATGTTTCCTCTTACATTTGCATTTGCTTGACATCGTTACGCTGGTGATCATACCAATCAGAAATCTGTTGTCTGCCTGCTGACTGCATGACACTGTAGGATAGCAGCAGCTACTAAAAAATGACATGCAGTTGAAACAGCAACGCTGCAAATTAGAGCAAACATATTCTATTACATGCAGGCGCACTGGCATAGAAAGGCAAAAACAACTCTGATGCCAGCTTTGTTCTTAACACGGTCTTGGCATGATGTGCTCAGCAGGTGGACCCACATCGAACTCTGAAGGTTAAGGTCATAGTCTGATTCTGCACAGGAGAGGTTATACAGTATGTATGTGTATTTTTGGAGCTGGACATGAACTGAAAGTCAGGAGATCTTGTCCTCTCCCACATAATTAAAATAGATTTGTATCTGTCCCTTGAGTCCCCCAATTGTAGGCCAACGCTAAACTACAAAGTAGATCGCATATCTCTGCAAAGGCCGAACAGTCCAGTCTTATATCAACAGAAAGAATTCCTGGATCCATCCCTTCATCAGAATCTGTACCAAAAGTTAATGGGGTCCATTCTGGGCACAGACTCATCCTCCATCCAAGTTTAGTGGAAATCTGTTCAGTAGTTTTTGTGTAATCCTGCTGACAAACCAACAAACCAACCAACATACAAGTGGAAACTTCACCTCCTTGGCAGAGTCTGGAACATCGCAACAAATTCATATTCATATATTTAATATGTTCAAAGTGGCAACAGACAGCTTTACACCCCTACAATTGTTTTAACAGTGAAGCATAAAAAAGATTCACGAGAATCTACTCATATTTTTCATATTTTCACTCTCCAAATATTTTATCTTCCCATCACATGTGGGCTTAACTTGTTCTACTGGATTGTTTGAAAGTTTCTCTGCTGACGAATGTTGGTTTCATGTGATGCCTGCTGCATATTTTAACCAAGCTTTTGTCTGCCGCCTCTGTACTTTGTGAGCTGATCAGACTATGAGAATGTGTGAAAGCTTTCATAAAGGACAGTGTGGCCTCTCTGAGCGAACACAGGCACCAGAGCCCGTTTGAAATAAATATCTAAGGGGTCACACTTTCAAAGCGTGCGGAGGAGGAGGAGGGGTGGAGGCACCCGCCACGCTTTCATGTGCCGTCTCGCTACATGCCTACATCACCGCGCGCCGCGCCACCAGCTTGTGACATTTCAGCCCCTTTTGTCTTCGACTGAGTGGTTCGAGGTCTCTTTGGAGAATTAATTTTTTTCCACAGTAAATGACAGCTGCTGTGAAATGTAGGTGTGGAGAGAGAGAGAGAGGTACTGAGAGATATAAAGGTGTGACATTAAAGCAGGAGGTCAAAGAGATAAAAGGTGACAGGTTAACTGCCTGACATATGAAGACGACATCGCCATGAATCTGTCTAGATATCACATAACTCAACGGACAAATCTCTAATATTCATACACTGTGTGGAGGCTGATGACTAAAAACCGTCCTCCAGTGCAGAAACTGAAGTTGACTGAAGCGGTAAAATTCAACAGAACTACAGCTTCCAAAATAATTTTCAAGTTGTTTCAACACCTCTCTCAAACAGTTTGAAACAAACCTGAACATTAAAACCGTCAAGTGGGATTCATCTTTGTATCAGAGCAAGGAAAATCTAATAGACTGGCAACTGCAGTGTACATAAAGACAACACAGCGTGAAATTAAGAACAGAGGGAGACTCTAACGTTTCCTTTTTCTGCTGACTTGACTCAGAAAAACAGATGACGACAGAGAAAAGAATAAACCTCTGTTTACAGTACAAAGCCTGTTTTCCCCCTGTGGAGAAAGTAGCTAGAGGCCACTGACACAGACAAGGTTATATGTTAATGAAGATGAGCGCGCACACACACACACACACACACACACACACACACACACACACACACACACACAGAGTTCTGTTTAACTGTTATTTAACCAGACAAGTCAATTGTGAATAAATCCTATCGTATCTGGTGTAATGTCATTCACACATGAGGTAAGAAAAATGGCCTCCCCACCAGATGCTAATGTCAACAACACACATACACACACATACACACACACACACACACACACACACAGTACTAGAACTGTACTCAAGAAGTTTCCCAGAGCAGCGAGTACTTAAAATAGTTGGATAAAACTAGTTAAAGCAACTAAAATGTAATAAGAAAGATGACGTCCGACCCCGACTGTCAGTATCTGATGATCTGGGAATGAAACTCAACATTCAGCACTCTTCGTCACAGGTTCCTTTGTTTTAAAACCAGCTCAACACATAACAGAAACACTTTACATACATCAGGAAGGGGCTGTTCTGCCTGACGGGTAATTTAATTCCTGATGAGTAAATGTTGCTGCTTCTTTATCTTAAGTAAAATGGCCATCAGTGTGGAATGACAATCAGTGGCTTCTAGCATAATGTCCCGTTGCCATGGTGATAAATTGAGCGGTGCCAACATGATGAGAAATGGATGATGTGTGACGCTAAATGACATCGGCTTACAGTTTGTGTGTGTGTGTGCAGAATTAGAGGCTGGGGTCTGCGGATGTAGCCTGCTACAGATTTTTTTAATTGGTCATCAGTGAAGGTCGTTATCATCAGGGGGAATAATTGTATACGCGCTGAGGCAAACATGTAGGCCTGCGTCTAATCAGCGTGGCCATCTCGGAGGGAGGCCTGAGGCTGATGGGGTCGCGTTCAGGTTGTAAAGGTGAGTGTTTTGTGTCCTGGGGACGTTAGTGACGGAGATACAGTGGTTAATACTCAGACTTCACAAGCATTTAAGTCTTTTAAACACCAAATATTCTCTGGTTCCAGGATCTCAAACATGACTTTGCTTCCATTCTTTCGCATTTTCTCTAAATATTTTGGGCTTTTGACTGCTCACTGGACAAAAAGCAATTTAAGGACGTCACATTAGACTCCTGGAAAATTATTTTTGGTGTTATCTGGACGACATCAGCATGCTAACAGCCCTGTGAGTCTGTTCTTACAGGTAAAGTGGTGCTTTGAGCTTCATGCTAAAGTCACTGCTAACATCCACACAATGACGGCTGGGGGCAACATTTTACATCCTCTGTCAAGATGTAATCTATCTCAGAATCACTTGTTTTCATCTAGCTTTTAATGTTTGACTGTTTTATTAAACTGGGTCCTCTTAAAGTGGCCATGATCGTTTCTTCTTGTGAACATATTTAATGACAAGCTGAAGTTTGATTATTATCCTGAATCTGCAGCTTCACTCGGCTTTATGGAACTTGATAGTGAGATTAAGCTAATTGTTTCACAGTCAGACCACAAGTTTACTCTCTTGGTTCCCTCACTGCTCTCAGATGTCATTGTCAGACACAGCAGGCAGCAGATTTCAGAGAAAAGGCTCTAACGATCCACTGTGCACTCGCAGCTCAACAGCAAACAGCAGACAGAAACGGTCACGACTAGCTAGTGCACACAAAGGAGCATTTATGTGGTAAATAGCCAAATATCTCACTCTGGAGTTGGTGGAGGCCAAATCAGAGCAAAAGGAGAATGAATACTAGACATAAATTCATCGGGTTGTCCAGAAAATATGACTTCAAATGACTGTTAATTTGCCAGTAATGTCACTGTTGTGTTCTCAACTTCTTTCTGCTGCCCCCAGGTGGCTCAACAACATTTGTGATGAACATTTAGACTTCAGTCTGGACCAAAGAGGCAACTGACTGACAGACACTGGCACCCCAAGGGCCACTCTACTAGCAAGGCTAACAATATTCCAAAAAAAAGGTTGATACAGAAAATCGATTTAGATTAGACCAAACAAAAGTACATACACCTCACATAGCACAACATACCTTAAAATAACATACAAATATACAACATACAATAGTGCAAATGAGCAGATAGCAGCAAGTGTTTCCTGGTTTAACCATTCTGTGTTCAGTGCCTGAATGTCTTGAGGAGCAAAAGACGTATTTGGCCTCTTGTACTCCGGCTTGACATTCAGATGGGAACAACTCAATCTCTGAGTGCAGGAGGACGTGAGATATCTGCACTTGTCTGTTTTGCCTTTCTATGAACAGCACTGTCAAATACTGGAAATTTCGGAGAGCTTTTCTTTCTGTTCTTTGCACTCAAGTTGCCCGACTGAGCTGTTATGTTAAATATAAAAAATACTTTCAACCGAGATCATATATGACATTTTAAATACATGTTATCTAACAGCATTTTGAGCTGCCCGGAAAAAAACAGTCTGAGAGGAAGACGCGAAAACTTGAATAGACAGAAAACACTTTTTACGTGAACCCTCGCCAACTTGTATCGCTCTCTTTCTTCACTTCAAGGTATCACAATTTTTAAAATCAAACTCAACATACTGAAGCCACTGCGATTCAACATGGCAAGAAGTTTCTGGAGCAACCAACATTCTTAAGAATCAGATAAACTGAGAACAATGTCAGCTATGAGCAACAGCAAATAACAAGAGTGTGGGTTGACTTTTTTCTGCTCAAAGCTCTGCTGACAACATGAATACACTCTAAAATGTCTGGCAGCAAAAATGGAAAGTAATTACTTTTGCTGAAAAAGGTGAGTGGTAATGGGGATGCACTTTCGCAGTGGAGACGAATAATGAATCAGCACCAACCATGAAATATCTCCTTTTTTTTCCAACTAAATAATAGAGATGCTATTTTGTTATGCCGCGGATGAATATTCCCATTAAAGAATCTTTCCGATAATTAAGATGACGGATGTTTTATATTCTAAAACACGGATGCAGCCCATTATTCGCTGAGGGAGAATTAGGTTTCAATTAGAGCCACAACGCAGCAGCATAGCATTTAATCACTCTTCGGAAAATAAGTAACAATAATTTGCCCCTTACTCTCACTTCATGCTAGAAATCTAAAAGCAGGGTCATGGGAAACACAGACTTATAGAAAGCATTGAGGAAGTATAATGTGCACCAGTGATTTTTCTTTATCTCTCAACGAAACCCTAATTTAAATGTTGGTTTCAGGTCGAAGGTGGGGGGTTTTTACAGTCAAACTCTTTAGGGACAGTGTTGCCGGAGCTAAACGCTATCATCAGCATGCTAACATGCTCTCCATGACAATGTTAGCAGGTATAATGTTTACCGTGCTTCCATACAGAGTGCAGCTCAGTCCACATTTTTCTCCTAGAGGTCGGGAGTTCTGTTTTATTAGAGCTGACGCAGGTAATATAAACTGAAGCACTGAGGATGTGTTGCCCTATCACACAGCTGTTACCATGGTTACAGCTGTATGACTTACCTGTACTTTAACTTGGACTTTAACTCAAGTACAATTTGTACTGGTGACTTTCACTTTCACTAAAGTCATATTTTAACATGATATCTTTACTTTTACTCCAGTATGACTTTTGGGAACACTGGTATCAAATTTCATAGCTAATAGTTACTCGACATTTCACTTAAAAACACAAATATCAACCTCATTGTGGCGCTGGAGGAAAGATCAGGGGAACACTAAAGTCAGTGGGATTCATTCTCAGTGGGACGACGTTGAGAGATGTTGAGATATTTCAGTCTGTAGCGAAGTAACAGCTCGAGACTCACAGCTAGCATAAACAAAAATCCAATATAAAGTCTGGTTTACAACACTGCCACAAAGGTCTAATACACACAGAGATGTCAAAGGAATAGCTGCGGTACACACAGTGTGGGAACAAATCTGCCATCTCACTTTATACATCATCATGTCCATGACCTGCATTAGTCCTGCTCTCTAAAACCTGCAAAATGTCCTCACAAGGTCATCATCATTTTCATCCTGAGAACATTTAGGTGCACATAAGGATAATAGCACAACAACACGCTCAGTGAGCTAATGTTGACACATTACACTGTCATGTCCTCATGAGATCTGTTATGGCATAAACACACGCAGCTTAATGAGAGAAAACAGGCGGACATAAAAGCAGAGCTCACACCAAGGTCTTAAAAGCTGCGTGTCTGAGACACAGCGATGGTTACCATGGTAAACTGATGGAAGTGACCACAGCAGGAGGGCATCTACATTTCTAAAGGTCTGGACGCATGATTAACAACATATCAGGGTCGCAGAAACTGTTAAAAAAACAAGGCTGATTACTTGTTGCAGAACTTTTCTGCAGAAGAAGGATGAAAACACACAACAGAACGACGTCCTGCTGCTCCTTCCTTCTACTATTTCCTTGTTGTGGCTTGACAGGAAAAGCCCCGTTATACTGGAGGGCTTACATAACATTATTTTTAGAGCATTTTGTGGTGCATATACTAGCAGACCGAGGCACATAATGAATGCACGCACAAAAAGACACAGTGTCAGCACAATAAGGGCAGCCCTGAGCACAGCAACCAGCAAGACGTAGTCTCGGGGATGGTTTTCTCTCGGCCACAGAGTGCACCACCAACCATTTCAGACGGAGCGGCAGAGATTGTGACAGACAGATTAAGACAGGAGTAACATAAACATGACCTCCTCCCGCTCGAGCACTCAGAGCCAGAATGGACAAACTTCTGGGACTTTTCTCTGAGAGCAAGCCAGACAGAGAAATAGAAAAATGAAAAACGAGCTCTGCGGTTTTAAGAGGTGAGCGTGATCTATGGCGAGCTATACGCATTCCTAAGATATTACTCAAGTAGCAAAGGCCAATCACATGCTTCAAACAGACACCGATAGAGAGAGAGAGAGACGTGGTGAAACTTGTCTGACTCAACTTTCAACTGTTCAGAAACAACTTCCTTGATTACATCCAATCGCAAGACAAAGTATAACTCATTTATTAAGCGCTGCAATGAGGACAATCGAGAACATCTATTAAAGGCAAACTACACCGATAATGCAGAGCTTTAGAAAGCCTCCCTGATAAATCTATCATAACAATAACTTCGTCTATACGGTTCCTCATGCGCCTTGGGTAAACGTCAAGTTCAAGAGGGCAACAATACACTGCTGATTACATGTGACTTTCGCCTGACTCCATTCAGCCTTTCACAGTTTTTTAACTCATGCAGCAGAGTTTTTTTTAAAAAAGCAATAGATTCCCCGATCGATCACATCGAACAGACAAAAAGCCTCAACAAACAGAAAACAGATTTACAGTCGTAACAAATGCAAACGCTACCTCTGTCACATAGATGAGCGGAGTAGCACTGTAGTTCTTCCTCATGCCTCCTCTTCCTCACAGCCTGAGGTCAAAGTGCATGCTACAGGAGCTCCACAAGGACCCCTGCACATCAGACAGCCCTGTCTGCCTCTTTGAAGTCTAAGGACTTCCCTCTGAGGGAGGAGGCGTGTGTCTGCCTGCCTGTCACTTATTGTGAAATCTTTTGCTTCCTGTGTTAGCAGCAAACCAGCGGCTCCCAGTGCATCTCCTCACACTCAAATCCCAACCTGCACTAAGCTGCCTCGTCCTGAGGTGCGTTCCCAAGCTGCACTGCTCTGCGCCGTGCTCGCACACTTCTGCCCGGTCGGGGAAAGACCACCTTAAAAGGCATGAAGCAGCCCAAGTAGGATTTTTTTGATCCATATCAGGCACCCTCCACTGGCCCGGGCGCACTTCTTCACGGTAACAACAACCTCCGGCTGCCAATCGGGAGGGAGCACACAGAGGATGGAGAGCCGGTGACGGCCACTGAGGGGGGGGAGGGAGAGGAGGGAGGATGGGGAGAGATTTAAGGGGATGAATGAAATGTGGGAACGCTGAGCTTGTGCAGGAATCTCCCAGCAGACTTCGCTCCCTGAGGGGTGAACGCACTCTACAGGACAGAGTCTGACAGCACTTCTAATCTGCAGAGCCAGATAACAGCCTGTGTGTGTGTGTGTGTGTGTGTGTGTGTGTGCGTGTGTGGACTGCATGCACCCACTCCCACTCATGCTCGCAGGCATTTCTTAACGAGTGGGAAAGGAAGCAGGGTGAGCAAACTGTGCATAAGTTCACTTTAAGGAGGTTTGAGGCGTTTGGACCTTACTTGAGTTATGGAGTCGCAGAGGCGCCATGAAAAGTAAATATATAAATAAATATAAAGAGGAAGAAATCCAGTAATTAACCAATCGTTTTAATTGACAGAGAGTTAATATTTTCACTCCTATTTCAAATAGTTCCCTCTCAGCCAGCTACAGGTACAAATCTGCTTTTGGATGATTTCATGAGTCATAATAATCCAATGATATCACAAATAAAAATATAACTCTCACAGGGAGGAATTTTTCTGAGTAGAGTACTTTTACTTTTAATTCTTTAAAGGTGTAAGAAAGTTGTTTTGAGTCTCATCCCCCATCCATCAAATACTGATGACCTTAAAGTACATTTTCCTGATTATTCAAGCTCTGATTCATTCATTTATTCATCTTCAGTGCAGGACTTACTTATTACTCTTCTTTAACTCCCACTTGGGTATTTCAACCATAATAAAACAAAACGTTTAGGTAGCGTGGGATCCTGGGAGTTGCTGTCCTCATCTTTAAACAACCAACACTGCTGAGGAAAAGTGGTGAAAGCTTGAGGCAAACTGTGACACCGAGTTATATAAATAAATCTGACAGGACTAAAGGACTCCGCAGTCGTGCCTGCAGATCTACGAGGCTAAAGGTGGAGCGATGCTCTGACCTGATGACGGTCGCCAGGCGAATCAGTCAGGAACAAAGTCACCAAAGTCTTTAAGATTCATCCTTCATGGGGATCATGAATATCTTTTAAATAAAGTAACAATCAGCAGCTTAAAGTAATAATGTGGCTTTAAATGTGTTTGTGGAGAATCATGAGGTTTTTTCACAGGAGATATTTTGACATTTCTCTGCAGGAAGCGCAGAGGTGTAAATGATAAAACTATAAAAAACAGGCCGTGTGATTAACATTGCTGATCTCGTGCGTCACAGTCAGACTGTCGCGGCTCACAGCCATTTACACCTGTGCTGTAAAAAGAGTCCTGTAACATCTGGCTTTACAGGGAATTACCCCTTTTTCAGTGGTATAAATTTCAGACGGTCTTTATCCTTTAAATTAAACAACAAGACTTCTTTGTTTGGATCGGCTGTTTGGTTCGTTAAAGCACTTTGTCATCAGGATGTGCTTTATTCAAACAGTTTATTGTTAATGTCACATATCCATGTTAATAACTTCCCGCTTGGCATTTAGAAGTTATGGACCTTTTTCAAAGCGGCGAGGAAACGCAGGCGTTACTAATCAGATTAATGAAGACTCTGTAAATAGAACACAGCCTCCATTAGTGTCGTTAGCAACACCTGTGTTTACTGTTTACATCCTCCTTCATGTCAAAGTGGCTGCTGGGAAAAAGGTCATCTTTGACTTTTGCAGAAAAAAAGCACAAGTATCACCATCAGTAGTAATTAACAGAACTGCAGCACGTACATGTGAGACTCAATTAACATTTTAGTTGCAGCTGTGCTTCTGCCTGAGAGGACATGCTGGAATATCTGTACTGACATAAGATAATTCCCAACAACAACCAAACAATCTATGACGAGAGAAGTTAAGAATTTGTTCTGCACGATGTTTAAAACAAACAAAACGAAAAGAGAGTAAAAAATGTTTTATACACCCTCAACACGTTGTCGAGCTTTAAGCTTCTACCGAAGTTGTTTAGGAAAATGTGATATGAGATATTTCACGGCTGAGCTTCCTTCAATCTCTACTTATATAAACTATCCAATTCTTCTTTAGAACACAATCTTCACTGACCTTGTAACACAGGATTACTTTGTCCCCACTGTTCTTTTACACTGTCACTGATTGAAGATTGTCCTCGCAGAAACAGCACAGCTGCCACTGAAATGTTTACTGAGGCTACATGTTGCAGTTCTGCTGATTACTATTGATGGTTAACACCTGAACTGTTTCTGCCAACAGCCACATTAATGAAGGCTGTGTTCTGTTTACAGAGCCTTCATTAATCTGATTAGAAACACCTGCGTTTCCTGGCTGCTGTGGCAAAAAGGTCCGTATCTCCTAAATGCCAAGTGTGAAGTGGGAAGTAATTAATATGGACATTTAACATTTGCGTTATCTAAGCTTCTAGCTTAGCAGCTACAGTGAAGATTTGTCTTAAAAAACTGTGCGAGGTTTGTTAATTCAAACCAATTTCTGAGGACAGTCTGACGACTGTATGCAGCCATTTCGGTTGTTTATTTGCAGTTTCAAGGCCTCATCTACGTCAGTTGTTCAGGAGACTGCAGAGCTGCTTTGCTGAGAACCTTCGTAAATGTTTGGTGGATTAGGAAACTTCAAACTGACTTCCATTTGCATTTTACCAAGAGTTTACCATCTACAGTGAGAAACAAAAGGACCTGGCACAAACGATTGAGACACAATTCAACAAAATCTTTGAGATATTATCTTGACTACTTCTCCATTTTCTGCCTCTTATGTGCAGAAACACTCTCGGGGAGTGGACAGAACTGGGACGCTGGTATTTTCGAAACCAAAATGCTCTGGGGTGGCCTAAAAAATAAAGGACCCAAGGCGATGACTCTGACCCATTAAGCACAACGAACATTCGGAGGGTTAGAGATAAAACGGGAAGTCTGGAAATACTCATTAAGGATCTCACACTCGGCTCTCAAATCCACGCGAGGGAGGAAGTCGGGCATGAATGATGCAAGAGAAGAGGACAGGGAGGGAAAAGACAGTGATGTTAAAGTGAAGGGATGGAGAATCGAAGGAGGGGAGGAGATATGACAGCTGGCAGGAGGGAAGATGGAAGAGGAAAGAGAGGGCCAGACAACACGATGACCCTCTTTATCCTCTTTCTGGTGCCCGGCTGGCATCACAGGCAGCTGCCACTTCACGACACTGCTGCCTCAGCAAATTACACGGCCTGAGAGAGATTATCTGCTCCGTTTGCAGACGATGAATCAGACAATAGCTATCAGCCAGTGTACGACGGAGACAATTCAGTGCATACAAATGTAAAATCCGGTTACTGGAGCACATTACAGGGCTCACTGTCATCTGTCACACGCTCTTCTTGCTCATTAGTCTCAATTAACTGCAAGGATTTGAATGAATCTGCCTCCATTCTCCGAGCAGAGTCTCCTCTGGTTTCTGAATAAAGACGACAGAGGATTGTCGTTCACTGGAACGCTGACTCAAGAGGATGCCAGCAGCCGTTTTCATTCTCTCCCACTGATCTTGCAGTGATACAGCCGGGGTGACGGGGCTGACTCACAGAGCTACATCAACAGGAACGATGCCCCCTCTTGGCCGTTAAACACTGTTACAGACAGTGTGTGTGTGTGTGTGTGTGTGTGTGTGTGTGTGTGTGTGTGTGTGTGCAGGAGCTTACACTGATCTGACTGTCCTCTTCTTCATCATCTTCCTCCAGAGTATCCCCTCGAGGGAAAAGAGTTGAAACAGTGAGCCTCCTCATTTAACAGCTCCAGATCCCCGAACCTATCGGAACAAACAAACTCTACTGAAACACACATTTAATTTAATTACAACATCCATGTCATCACTACAAACATCCCCTTAAATTCCATAAAAAGACATTCTGCTGAGGAGAGGTGGAAGAGTTTTGCTCTG
>CAEMYA010000213.1:2447952-2459296 GCA_903131615.1 Diplodus sargus
GCGAAAGGAGCCGCTAGTCCCAGGCTAAAGGAGCTGCTAGTCCCAGGCTAAAGGAGCCGCTAGTCCCAGGCTAAAGGAGCCGCTAGTCCCAGGCTAAAGGAGCCGCTAGTCCCAGGCTAAAGGAGCTGCTAGTCCCAGGCTAAACACGCTACTAGTCACAGGCTAAAGGAGCCGCTAGTCCCAGGCTAAACACGCTACTAATCCCAGGCTAAAGGAGCTGCTAGTCCCAGGCTAAGCACGCTTTCACACTGGCACCAGGTTACTCCCGTAGATGGGGCTCACCACACCTATGTGAAATAATTAAAAACGGAACCATTATCGATTTTCAAGGTACCGTATCTGTACTGGATTCAATTTTTTAAAATGTTTTTAATGATACCCCTGCAAAGTGGGTTAAACCCGACTCTAGCTAAGGGCTTGCTGAGTTCTTCTTGACTTTTCCCTCGAAATCGATCAAACAAGGAGGCTTAAAGGTGTTGGTGTGAAACTACACAGCTATAGTAAACCTCAGGCCTAAGAATAAAGTATACACAATTATTAATATCATTCACAGAGACCCTTAAAAGTATGAAAACAGAGCAGCTCTTTTTAAACATTACGTCCTGACAGAAACTTGATATAAACTTGACTTTTTTTAATAACACTAATACGGTAAAATTCAACACTGACGATAAGCAAATTTTCTTACTGCAGGTTTACTGTGAAACATATACACCGACAGAAGAAGTTTTCAGATCTTTTACTTAAATAAAAGAAGCTGTAACTTACCAAAATGTAAAAATACTCTTATTAAAAGTCAAAATCCTGGATTCAGAAATTAAATGAACATTATTATTGCAAGTGAAATGTAGCAAAAACTCAAAAGTACTTGTGTATCGAACAACAGCAAAAAAACTGAGTTAAAGTTTAAAACTTCAGAGGCCTTAAATTGTACTTTAGTAAATACTTTCTTTCAGCACTGCAGTCGGGACATTAGATGTTTTGGTCAAGTTCACACTCGATCACTTTGCCTTCTATCTGAACACACCTCGAGCAAGACGTTGATCCCAGAAGACATTAATTCTTACATATTTTGAGAGGGAGCTCTGCAAGAAGAGGAAGTGAGAAGCTATTTTTACTATCAGCTCTTTATTTTTATCCATCTCTCTGCTGTCTGACCGGACACAATGGGGTCGGGTGGGTGGTTAGGTGACGGTAACGCGGACACGTAGCCGAGCACACATTCACAATCCTATCTGGAATACAACGCTGTTGTGTCTGAGAATAATTCATAAAGACTGAGGAGAATCCGTGTTTACAGGGGCACACTCAGAGGAAGGATAAAGACGACTTTGTTTGTGAATCGACACTTTAAAGACTGAAGCGTGTGGCATGAATTCACTGAACTGTGCTGCTGTGAGGTTTAAAATCAAAATACCTGTACGGGTAGAGTAATAAATACAAAAAGAAGAGGTTGATTTTCTCTCATGTGAGGGCATCTATAACTTTATGTTTCCTATGAAGTTGTCATAAGAGTCTGACAGCCCTGATGTATGCCCCCCACCCTCCTCCTCCTCCACCTTCCCTGTCTTTCTTGTCACCATGTCTGCCTTGTTCTGACCCTTCCTCCACCCCCCCTCTCTCTCGGGGTGAGGTCCACCCCCTCCTGCATTTTCCAACGTGAAATAAAACACCATTCTGGAAGTGCTCGTTGTATCCTGAAGTCTTTTCTGGCTCTCGTGTTTCAGAGACTCTCACGCTGTGGGGGCAAAGAAACTGGTTTGGTGAGTCACCTGATATGTTTTGTGGGATTTGGCACAGCAGCTGGCGCTCGACTTTAAAGCATTCATGCCTTTGGAGGCTTACATACGGACGTGATGTAGTGGGGCGAAGGACTTAACATGTCTTGGGATTTAATACATTTAAGAGGCGAAGCACCATAATTCAGTAACTCAAGCGCTGACATATTAGTTGGGTATTAAACACACCAGTAAAGGATCAGAATGTAGCTAAAAGCACCCGTACTGACTGTTTTGTGAAGACAGTACAATGTGCATCAAGTGGGAGTTTAGCTGCTTCTAAATTTAAAGCACCACACAACTTTATTAGTCACATTGTTTGATTAGGTTGCACCACCTAGTGGTCGTTTCTGTGACTGCAGCAGGTCCTTTTTCTTTCTTTTTTTGTGCCAATCATGCAGTTTTTGTCACCGGTGTCCGAGCATCTCCAATTATGTGTAAAAATGATTTAATATATCACTAGAAATAACTCTACTATATATGAATACAATAATATGTAGTTAAATGTTTGTTTTCTTTACTAAGTTCACAGCTTTAATTAATTTCTTTTTTTCCACCCACACTCAGTTAATGCTTCAATTTCTGATATTCTTAATTACATGACATCATTACAGTTTATTTATACTTCTCACGTTATTTCCTCATTAGGCTCAGTTGACAAGCTGCTCTTCAGCTGATTCGGCATGTTTTACTCCGTGCTGCCTTCAAGTGCTCACATGTGGCTCCGATTTCTGAATACGCAAGTTAATTTATAGATGCTATCAAATGTTTTTAATAGGGTGTGAAAAATAATAACACACCTGTTATAACAGGTGTAGCAAAACCTTGACTGTTGTGGAGTGTTATTTTATTTTGCAAAAGCAGTTTCATGTTCATTAGAGAAGAATCGAGGAAAAACAAAGTGTGACTCAAAATCTGCATTTTGAAGCAGTTTTGCCAATATATATATATTTTTTTATATTATTTCATATTATTTGTACCTAACTTTTTTTAAGGTGCAATATGTTATAATTGGCCATCTGTATATTTCATACTCACAACTACAAGGGGGTAACATAACAATAGAGGAGGGATGCACAACTTTTTCCCTTGGAAGGCTAAAACTAAAACTTAATGACAGGTTATGGGGCAAAACTAAACACCCATTGTACCATGATGCCATAAAGAAAAATAAATAAATAAATAAAAGGCATTTTTGCCTCATTACATTTTTTATTCGCATAATTTTCAATCATTAATATTTTTATTTCTTTCGCATGAAACATCTGCAGCAGCCTTGAAATGGAGTTAGAGCAAGAAAACTTCTAACTGCTGTTAACGATCGCTACTGTTTGCTAGTTAGCTCAGTTAGCCATGCAGGTAGCGAGCCAGACAGGGAGCTCAGAGCACCGTTAGCTCGCAAGTTAGCATCATAACTTCCATAGATATCGCTGTTTTTAAAAACAAAACAGACACATTGCACCTTTAAATGTTAATTGTTATGGATAGATAACAATAATAACAATAATAAAAATAATAACAACAACATAATAATGATAATCATAATAATAATAATAATAATTTATTTTATAAGTTTATAAGTTTATAAAACACCGAATGCCCGTGAAGGCAGCATCACACACAGCACTCCCACAGTCCCTCGCGCTTCCTTTTCCAGCAGCGCCTGCGATCATGGCGGACGTGGTTGCGGAGCAGGCAGCGGACCAGAAAGCGGTGCTGAACGGGGAGGTGGAGGACAGAGACGAGGCCGACCCTGTGGAGGAGACAGCCAAGAAGAAGAAGAAAAAGAAGAAGAAGAACAAGTCAGCAACGACAGGTGAGGCTGGCCTGGGCCGCTTCTTGCTAACAGGCTAACAGAGCTAATGTTACTTATTAGAGCAGCGGTTAGCTAGCCACAGTTAGCCGCGACTGACGCGGAAGTCAGGGAGCTGCCTTCAAAATAAGAGCGTTTTTACTGCATTGGTTAAATGATGACCGATTAACTAGAAAATAGGTGGCAAGGACAATTAAAATAGTGTTATTCTAGTTGATGAATTCTGAAAGTCAATTCCTAAATACAGAAAAAAAGATAATCATGTAAATGTGCCGACATATGGAAGTATGTCGTCAAGTAATTGCAAAATATCAGGACAGATATTTTAGTTTTGTCCTTTTTTTTTTTTTTTACACTCCAACAAATCAAATAAAAAATTAACTGACAGCGATCACGCTCAAAATGTACTTATTGTGTATAGGTTATTTACAAATTAATTGATATTTCAGTTGGTCAGAATGTCAGTATCTCACTCTGGTGGCCACATTTTGCATTTCTTGAATACATTTTTTGTAAATATTTTATCAGCATCTACAGCTGGAGTACTGAATGGAAGACTAAAACTGCCAAAATGAAAATGGGTTAATTACCCCCCAAAATTGATAAACAGTTGTCTCAGTAAATAACTTGCTGTGTCAATAGATGCACAAGTAAAAAGTGAAAGTAAGAATCAATAAAGTTTTTAAAATGACAGATTCATATATTAATGTGCTTCTTTAGTTCATATGTTTTTCCTATTCATTCATTTACTATCTCATAAAAAGACCATTTTATTTGGTAAGTGCCGGTATTTAATTTTTAAATTGATCTATTTCTGCATTATTTCCCCTTAAAATGTTCCCTGTTTATTCCCACTCACTCATTTATGTATATATTTTCTATGTACATGTTACTTTGTAATTCGGCTACATTCAAAGTGTGTAATGAGGTCCAGTTTTTCTCCTCGTGGTTGATCTACATGAGATTTCATGTGTCGATAACTGCTGGCTCAGCGCTTGACGTTTATTTTGAAAGTCCTGCCGGAAGTTTGTTCCAGGAACACGTGTGGCTTGACGCCGATCGTCATTAGCCATGCGGGTCGGAGCGGTGTGGACCGTGTTGCTGTCAGGCCTTATGAAACACGCCGGGCTTGAGTCAGATCCTCGTCCAGGAGCTCTGACACTCCACACAATCGATGCGATTATTGATTTATTGGAGATTCTGAGAGAAAACACAAGAATGTGGAGATCGAGCTGCTGCTTTCAGCAACTGTTTGCTGACTGCGCTGAGCCTCAGCCAAGTTTTGCTGTTTCGTAATTCCCCCTATGTCAGAGTTATTATGTAAGGAAGAAACCCAAAGGAAGATTATTAATAAATCAACTACATTAATACATTTTTAATGCTTTTATCCACCTTTAATCTGATTGTATTACATTAAAATTAGAGATATTTTACTTCCCAACTCCCAGAATAAACCATAGAAATATTTAAAATAGTGATAACAATGTGTCCTGTTTGTTTAGTCTGTGTAAATGTGGTTTTACCTGAAAACCAACCTGTTTCTGGTGAAACAAACACCATTAACTGAAGAGTTCACCCTTCAAGAAAACCTGCTGGAGACAAAATGTTCAGGTTCATGTAACGTGTTTCTGTACACAGTCGTCATTTAAAGGACATTATAGTGACAAAAAACAATCAGTGTCTGTCAACTCATTATAAGAGCTCCACTTTCTGTAACTGGGTTTAACTGTTGTTGAAAAGCAACTGGTTTTAAAGCCTTTCTGCGTCCATAATGGAGAGTTGGAGCAGCTGCCACTTGGAGTAAACAGTAATTATTGAACAGCTGTCAAACATTAGTGGGATCTTTCACAATACATTCAGTGTTTTCCTCACAAAACTGAAACAATTAACAGCTCATTGTCTCTAAGTTTTGTTCTCTGACACTCAGATTATTTATTTTGTGTGCGGTTTGCAACAGAGCCTGTGCAACACGTGTTAACAGCTGTATTTACCTTTAAATATTTGGTAAAGAACGATTCAAGAATGTTGTGTGAAAATGACACTAAAGCCGGTCATAAGATTTAAAATGAGGTGAACTGCTCGGCACAAGTAAGCGATCAGTTTTCCGCCATGTTGCCCTTCTTCACCCTCGCCGTCAGTCAGAGTCTATGATGTGTCACGCTCTAATAATTCCCCCCAGCTGACAGTTGCACGTACGGCGAAAACTCAGTCGTCACCATCGCTGTAGAGTTTCACGTGTTTTATCTGGATGCACTGATGCTGGATCAGTATCAGGTCCGATCCTGTGAATTTATTAAGTGGATCAGGTGTCGATTGCGATTTGATGAATCCACGTTAAATACAGTTTGTTCTTCAGTGACGCCGTCGTTTGTTTCAAGGGATATTCTTACAACTTATTACTGGAACGTGTAAAGTGAAAAACACTCCAAAAATAGTCAAAATTCTGAGTGATTTCATCTGAAATGTTAAACATTGATCAGGAATTACTTGTAAGAGACATTTAATATCGTTCTTCACATTCTTTAATAACCAAATTGTAACGTCATGAGTGCTTGTTTTTAACATTTAACCAGAAATACACAACATTTATATGCAATTGATGTCAATATTTCACTAATAATCAGTTTAACTCACTAGTTTAATCGGCTGGTCGACTAATCGTGCACGTCCCTGACTGTTTCCCCTTTCAGTTACATTTACTGGCAGCTGTCTTAGTTTTTCAGCGTTAATTAAATTAAAGATGGCACAGATTAGTTCCTGTGTAAAGATTTTACATTGGTACTCAGCGTCAGTAGATGAGTTGAGGTTTTGTAATTCAGAAGGGAGAAAGTTGGACGTGTGCAGCTCAGAGTTGTTAATATCTTTTCTTTCTACCTTCCTAGAAGTATTTTGAATTCTCAGTTGCTGTAAAACAGATTTCAGAGAGCCGTGTTAAAGGATGATGCCAGTAGAAGAACCAGCGTTTGTATTTTTTGTTCCGCCACGTTTTCTTTTCCCACGCCGGCCTCGACATCCCACTGCTTGTGCTGATGCAGCACTTTTTTGACTGCTGCGGTCTGACAGCTTGTTGGACTGTGTGTGCGCTCCCGTTGTTGATGATGATCCTCTCGCCGCTGCAGGCGCTGAGGCGGAGGCTGATGGAGTGGCCGACGTGACCAAACAGCTGGAGAAGCAGGCGATCGAAGACAAAGAGAAGGAGGAGGACGGCGAGGAAGGTGATTTGTCGTAACGCCCGCGTAAACATTAAACCTGGTTAGTTGGTGTTACAACCGTGTTTTCACCTGCACAGATGGAGACGACGGAGAAAACTCGGCAGGGAAAAAGAAGAAGAAGAAAAAGAAGAAGAAAGGACGTAAGTTGGCAGCGTTTTGATTTTTTTAAGTGCTGCAGAAAAAAAAGAGTAAAGCTCTGATTGATTCTGCATCGCTGAGGAGAAAATCCCTGAGTGTGTTCAAAAGAAGAATACTCAGTGTTAGACATCAGTCAGCCGCTCTGATGACTGTTTTCTCTTTCTGTTCTTCCAGCCAAATCTCAGACTGATCCCCCGTCTGTGCCCATCTGTGAGTTATACCCGAGCGGTACTTTCCCCATCGGACAGGAGTGTGAATACCCGCCGTCACAGGACGGGTAAGAAGCGCTCACACCTTCAACTCTGTCAGTGTTTGTGGCAGCTCGTTCTCTAAAAGTAAAGCTGATGTGGCTGCTGCTCCTCGACTCTGGAGGTCCAATCAGCGATCAATCCTTGAGATGCATCAGATTTTTTCACAAACACACAATCTTATCCAGCATAATTGTCCAAATTTGTTGTCAGAAATATCTCATCGAACTCTAAAACGAGACAAAAGAAAGTAGCATTTTGTTGTTTATATCAAGCGAGTAACACCTTTTTTTTTTCCTCGTGTTTTTGACGATGTTTCTTTCTTTTGTCTTTCTTTTCCGCTTTATTTCTTCCGGAAAGGATCGTGTAACTTCTGACTGAAAATGTGCGACATAATACCGTAACAATCAGAGTAGCAGTAGGATTTGCAGGTCATGTGTAAGAAGTCTGAAATTATCAGTTGGTAGTATTTTGTGTCAGAGCGCTAAAATGTTCACACGTTGAACTAAAAGATAACGCAACACTTCTGTATTTTCCTCTTTTTTTATTGTGCAATAATCGTAATTGTTAGTCAACATCTTTAAATGCCAACTAACGAGCTGTGGGTGGATTAGTGTGGCAAAAAAGAAGTGTTGATGGATTTTAACACATTTCTGCTCAATATTTAAGAGGTATAAGACTTTTGAAGGCACAGAAAATGTCTTTAGATCCTTTTATTTTGAACTCGTGAAAAATTAGAGCAAAAACAAAGTGTTCCGTGTGGCTAGTTTGTTGTTTGTTCTTATATCAGCATCACAGGATGAGTTCAGTTTCAGTCTTTATCTTCTCGCCCTCCTGCTGATCTTTATTTGAATGTCAAATTAAGTTTCGTTGTCCACAAAACAGTTTCACAACATTCTGCTGAACAGCTGAAGAAGATAGAGACGTGTTTTAAAAAACAGAAAACAGATAAAAACACAAAGGCCTCCAGATTTCAGCTTATTAGAGGCTGTAAATAACTTCTTTTCTACTATATTTGGGATCTTTTGGCTTCTGGAGACCAGCGGATACTTTATGGAGCCATTTTATGTTTTATTATGTTGTTTACCGTGGTTGTTTAGTAGAATGCTGCAGTTGTGATGTATGCAGATGAACTCGTCTGGTGTGGTGAGGTGTTGGAGGCCAAGCGATGAGTCATGTTGTAAAACCAGTCGCTGCCTGCAGGGATCACATGTTTACTCACCGCCGACTCTCCTGAACTATCGGCACTTTTAATCTATAACTGCTCCAGCTCCAATAAAAACAGCGTTCTCTTCTTGAGGCCAGTAATAAAGACGTGCGTCCTCCTCCTTCCTCTCCAGTCGCAGCGCGGCGTGGCGTACGACCCACGAGGAGAAGCGGGTGATGGATAAAGCCAGCGAGGAGGTGTGGAACGACTTCAGACAGGCCGCCGAGGCCCACAGACAGGTCCGCCAGCACGTCCGCGGCTTCATGAAACCCGGACTGACCATGATTGAAATCTGGTGAGGCTGCGATCCGTCTCCTCACTATTATTATCTACACGTTTACGTGACTGAGCTGAAATGGAGCAGAGCGCTGCACAGAGCGCTTATTTCCTCTGTTGGGTGTTTTTAAATCCTCTCATTTCATCTCCCCAGCGAGCGGTTGGAGGACTGTTCTCGTAAGCTGATCAAGGAGAACGGGCTGAACGCCGGCCTGGCCTTCCCCACCGGCTGCTCCCTGAACCATTGTGCTGCCCACTACACTCCCAACGCCGGAGACACCACCGTGCTGCAGTACGACGACGTCTGCAAGATCGACTTCGGCACGCACATTAACGGTACGCCATAAATGAAGTGCTGCTTCGACTGCGCTTTGTGCTGACGGCTATAAGCGATGCATTTAAGGACCCACTTTGTAGCCATAATGTGCGTTCAGAGCAGCTGCCTGTAGAGATTTACATCACAGGCAGCCAAGAGTTAATGTTCATCACCACACAAAATGAAAATCAATTGTCTGGCGGGTCGTTAATCACACCGAACAGCTTGAGTTGGTAATCATATTTTCCGTCTACGTCACCTAAGATGCTCTTCTCTCCGCTCGGTGTCTGTTTGCAGGGCGAATCATTGACTGTGCCTTCACCGTCACGTTTAATCCAAAGTATGACAAGCTGCTGGAGGCTGTGAGAGACGCCACCAATACTGGAATCAAAGTACGACAAACAAACACACGCTCGCCTCGCTCTGACGCGTTTGATCTGTGCGCTGCCTGCAGTTCTTGACTTCCTGTTTCTTTGTTGCAGAACGCCGGCATCGATGTGCGTCTGTGCGACGTCGGAGAGGCGATTCAAGAGGTGATGGAGTCGTACGAGGTCGAGCTCGATGGCAAAACATACCAAGGTCGGTTCTCCTCACTGCAGAGGAGACATTAGAGATATTTGGCTTACAGTGTTTTGGCCTCAATTAGAGCTGCAAAGACTGAATATTTTCATTGTTTCATTCTTACATGTAGTAACAGTTTGTTTTCCTTTTGTTCATCAATCTTGAACATTTCTGAGGTTGTTTGTTTTCTTCTGTCACAGTGAAGCCGATCCGAAACCTGAACGGCCACTCGATCGGTCAGTACAGAATACACGCAGGCAAGACGGTGCCCATCGTCAAAGGAGGAGAAGCTACGAGAATGGAGGTGAGTTCATCACGACGTCATCGTTCTCACTAATGCTCGTTCTTCTAAAATTCTTACAATCTCTGTAGCTGTGAGAGGCTTTTAACTAAGTTGAGTGTGTTTTCTTTCCCACTGCAGGAGGGAGAAGTTTACGCCATCGAGACGTTCGGCAGCACAGGTAAAGGTGTTGTCCACGACGACATGGAGTGCTCTCACTATATGAAAAACTTTGACGTCGGCCACGTCCCAATCAGGTAAGAACTGGTCCGTCCTCATGATGTAATACTGTACACAGCTTTTATTTTATAGCTGCATGTTCTGACCCTTTATTGATCACCCTGATCACCTCATGGTGTTAAATAACTTTCCTTCCCTCCTTCGTCTCCAGGCTTCCCAGAGCGAAACATTTGCTGAACGTCGTCAACGAGAACTTCGGCACGTTGGCGTTCTGCCGGCGCTGGCTGGACCGTCTGGGCGAGAGCAAGTACCTGATGGCCCTGAAGAACCTGTGCGACCTGGGCATCGTGGACCCCTACCCTCCGCTCTGCGACACCAAGGGCTGCTACACCGCTCAGTTCGAGCACACCATCCTGCTCAGGCCCACCTGCAAGGAGGTGGTGAGCCGGGGAGACGACTACTGACACCCCAACCCCACCCGCCCTCCAACAGCACCACCCCCTCCCCCGTCACCTCCACCACACAGCACCTCCAGACCCCGTTAGCGAGTCCTCCGTCAGCAGAAAAGAGCTTCTAAAGCAGGACGTGGTCGTCTCAGAGCAGCTTTGAGGGATGCCAAATGCTACTGTATTCTACCCACAATGCACCACTCACAGCTTGCAAAGGAACAAGGACTTGGCTTTCTGAGTTTTCTATCATCAACCACAGCTTAAGAAAAAGTAAACAAGCCAACACGTTTCTGTCGGAGGAAGCACTGTTGTTTCCTCCTGGACCTCATTTTACACATTAAAGAGTCAACTGTCACACAGTTAAACATTAATTTAAGTTGCCGCTGAATCTAGTGCACCCTCAGTATTCACAGAGCCGGTGAGCGTGGGAAACCTCCCGTACCTCCCCTTTCATTTTCAAAGTTTGTCCGGCTCCACTCTGAGCCTCCAGTACTTTAGTGCTCGAGTTAAATTAAGCACAAATGCTACTGATGGTTGTGAGACGTGGTAAGGCCAAATGCATGGCCAGGAAATCTCCGCAAACAGACAATTCCTAACATTTAAAGCTCGGCGGTGTCGTTGTTAGAAACGCCACCTTCACACATACAGACACGGCGCATCTGCAGCTGTATGTTTGGCTTCTGTCGCTACAGGAGGGAACTCTGCACTCTGGCCCTCTCGTCATCCTTTCTTTGATATTTGTAAAATATCTTTGAAACGGTTGCTGCCACTGTACGTTCCCGATTACAATGCTTCATTTTGAACTCCCTGAAAATGTTTTTTGTAAGAAAAGAAAAGATGATTAAAATGATTTTGCTCAATGTGGCGCCGTCTTCTTCTGGTGTGT
>CAEMYA010000213.1:2460943-2475358 GCA_903131615.1 Diplodus sargus
CGTTCCCCCCCGTCTCCTCCTCTCGGTGAAAGAGGGGAGGAAAAAATAAAAACATCCAGCAAATGTTGAACCGTTTTGGAAATGCTGAGAGGTTTTTCCACACACTTCCCCCCCGAGGCTTTGGCTTGAGGTCTGCCATTTTTTTTTCTTCTCCTGACAGACCCAGGAGGACTTCAGGGTGAAAAACAAACTTCCCCGCCCGACTTGTGTACGGATCAACCGAGTAAAAACAACCGCTGACGACCTAATCTGTAGAAATTAGTGCATTTCTGGCAGGAAAGGTGGCAAAAAATAAGAAAAAATACAGCCATGTTTGTTTACATCTATCAAAACGTTACCTGTGGAGAACACAGGGAGGCCATTTTCTACTGCGTGAGCGACGTGTTTACAACTCTACATCCAGTTCTGTGACGACTATCTAAAGTGACTGAGAAACATTTCAGCTGTTTCTTTTTTTTTTTTTTTAAACAAAACAAACAGCATTTACAATCAACAAGCCACCAAACGCAGGCAGGCAGACGTGTGACTAACACCGGCCGGAGTCTGTTGGCTGCTACTGAGACACATCTTGGCTGATACTCTTCTTCTTTTTATAAAATACAACTATACACAAGTCACAAACATCAGCATTTCATTTTTTTTTAAAATACCTACATATAAACACCATATACAAGAAGTTCACAAAGCAGAACCAGGTTTTAAAAAGGAGTCCTTCCTCTCTTGTTTTTTTTCCTTATTTAGAAAAAATAGACTAAAAAGACCCGTCCTCCCAGGATATAAAATGCCCGAAGAAAGAGAGGGGAGAGAGAAAGAGCAATAGGAGGGGCTGTGCTGATATCTTCTCGAGGAGGAGGAGGAGGTTCAAGGGATTGTGGTCCTATAGCGGCCGGTCTTTGTCCTGAGTTACTCGCTGTGTGTAGAAGAGGATGTAGGCCTGAGCTCGGCACACCTCCTCCACCGAACACACGTTCATCTTAGAGTCATTACAGTGAACCCAGAAGCCTGGAGGGAGAAAACAAGGAAGAGCTGCTGAATACGACGCGAGTTGTAACACACGAAGAAGAAGTCAGTCTGAACGAACGGGAACCAAAAACTATACACAGATCATCCACAAACTACCTCAGGTCTTCTGTACTCACCTCCTTCTGTGTTGTAGCAGTACGAGGTGTAGTGGCCCGAACCGAAGCCCTTCCCATGATGCATCACCACAGCGGAGAGGTCATAGAGGAAGTGCTTTGGGCGCGGCGAGCCCGGGGAGCTGGGGCTGCTGGGAGTGGAGAAGGGCTCTCGGCAGCAGTACGGCTCCATGTTGAGAATCTGGTCGAAGCTCACGTGGACGCCGATCTTCTCTCGGTGGTTCCTCCCAGACCACCTGAGGGACGAACACGAGACCGGACACCAGTGAGCCAAACAGTGAAAAGAAGTCTAAACACTGTCAACTTTACAGAGACTAAATCTAATCTTACTCAACTGCGATGCATCTCTGATTTTAGCCTCGAGGCTCCGGACAGAACATATAAACCAAAAGTTGAGCGGATGTTCTGCATGAAAGAAGCTGCTGATGCCGTTTTAAAAAGGGGCTTTAAATTAGAAGTATTTGCTTTTTGTGCAATAGATGACATCATTTTAAATTTATTTCCCCTGAATGCTGCACTTTTCCAACTGGAAAATGTACTTCATGTCATCGGTCAGTTGATAAAAGCTGCTTGGCCCCAGTGTTTGGCAAACAGACCGGCTTCCTGATGTGTGAGTGCGAGGGAGTCGTTTCTGGGACGGATAAAACAAATATATGAAATATAAATCACACCAGATTTATGTTGCGTTTGCAGCTAAAAGCACGGCAGCTGGTAGAGATCAGCCGTCATAAAACACAGCCTTTAAATGTGTGTGTGTTTGTTGCCCTGGTTCACGAGGAGCTGTATACATTTAGACTTGTATGGATTTGATTTAACCGTCTACAGAGATTGACATTATCGTACCTGAAGCGTTTGAGGTGCAGCCGCAGGACCTGAGGCAGTTTGTGGACCATCAGCTGTTTTTGTGCTTCGGTCAGGAGGACCGATTTGGAGGAGGTTCGCCGTCGAGCCGCTGCAAAGCAAAGGAGAGAGTTAACGCGTAACCCAAACATTCAACGTCTCAGCCGACACCTTTATTTACCACAAGTGTTGATTAAATATGTATCTGACACTTACAGACGAATTAATCTGACTTATCTTATTTTTCAAGAGCTACTTGATCCAAACACTGGAGCTCCTGGTACACAACTATTAAGTTTATATGCTAAAATAACCGAAACGATATGAGAGACAGTCAGGAGCTACAGCGCTGTTACAGGGTGGAGGCTCTTCCCTCATGACAGCACAGACACCAGCTGCAGACGACGCACAAACCCAGAAAACAGACACGTTTAATGTTCGCCTGCTCTCAGATTACCCACAGAACATTAATCAGTTAATCAGTGACAGCTGTTACACGACCTGCTGCCAGCAATGTTGTCATTTTAACAGTTGAACCTAAAGGCTAAAAATAAGACGCTGCAGCCCGACGGTACGCCGCTATAGGAGAGACGCTACACCTTCAATAACCGGCGCGTTACTTTAGTTTTAATGGCTTTGAGGGAAATTATCAAATATCTGTATTTTGCGAAACTGCACACCACATTCCCAACATCACAAGATTTTCTTCGGCATGGCAGATATAAGGGGACGTAAACAGACAGAGAGGGAGACTGGAATGGGGAGAAAGGCGTGTTAGTGTCTCGTGTCTGCCTCGATTTTCTTATTTTCTAATTATTTTGCTGCTTTAACCCAAAATGTAGCTATTCGACGTCCCGGGAATGAGACTCAACATTCAACTGTCTTTGTGGTGCGTTTAGGAACAGCTGGGACAAAATCCTACTGATTCTACCTTTAACTTTATTAGTCTTGGAATTATATGAATATGACGTGAGCTTCAGTTTACTTTTATACTTGGAGTAAATTGCAGAGACTGTATTTTATTACTTTTACTTGAGTACAGAAGTTGAATCTGTAGTTTTACCTTATATCAGAGTTTTAACACAAGTATCGAGTAAAGAGTGTGTGTACTTATGACACCTCTGAAGAAGTATCTGCTGCCACACCACCAGACTAAGGAGCAGCTTCTTTCCTCAGACTCCATCACGGGACTCACGTTTCATTCTACAACCCTGTTGTGACGCGACACTGCTGCTGTCAGGATGAACCACAACAATAAGAAAAACCTCTGTTTTATCTCACTGACGTGTCTGATAGTTTTGCAGGATTCCTCAGACAAGTATCGACATTTGCTTGACATGTTTCCATCCAGCATTGTGGGTAAACAGTCATAAATGAGACCATGATTATCACTTAAGCCTCCATTCAAAAGAAACAGATCCGGGACATGTTTGGACGAGCTTAATACAACAAGAGGGATTAGTCAGGGAACACAAATACAGAGACCGAGTCAGTCGGGATTTATATTACAGCTGCAACTCACGATTGTTTTTGTTGTGGATTAATCTGACGCTCATATTACCAATTAACAGATTAGATGTTTGTCTGATACAGTTTCAGAAAATGGTTTAAAACGTTGATCAGTTTTTTCAAAGCCAGAGAGACGACATCCTGAAATCTAAACATTCAGTCGACTGTCATAGAGCACTGAAGAAAACAGACAATATTCACATTTAAGAAGCCAGAATCAGAGACAACTTGAGAGAAAGCATCTAGTGTACGCTGACAGGACTCCACTCACAGTTACAGTGGTCACAGGCGTAGATGTTTCCCTCCAGCGCTTCAGTCTCTGTGAACTTGGCCAGCATTTCCGTCAGATGGCAGGAAGCCTGAGCAGCCGACTCCCTGCTATTACTGTGATACCGCTCCGGGAACTCCAGGGACAGATCCCAGAACGGCTCCACGGTGTTGGAGCGATGGTCGCAGGCCAGGCACGTCACCTGCAGACAAGACGCAGGGGGGTAAAAACACGAGTGGAGTCACAGAAGATGATCTATTGGTGGTCCTCTAACTCTTCCTGTGCAGTTTACTGTCTCTCATACTGTCTCAAAACTATGAAGAATAAAACACCATGTGGGAGTTTGCTTTAATTTTCATATGTAGTACAAGCTTCAACACACACACACACACACACACACACACACAGAGTCTGAGTCAGTGCTGTAGTGAGCAGCCACAGGGCCGAGATACCCCAAACCTCCACAGACACACAGTCCTCTATTCAGCAGCAGCAGGTGTCGCAGTGTGTGCTCAGCCTCCACAAGTAGACGCTAATCTGTTGTCCTCACTCCGACTCTACACACACTCCCACATCGCTCTTCCATCAGTTACTTTAGGCGGTGAAGAACTCGTGGCTCACATTTCTTCACCAGGTCTCACGATCACACTCTTCGCACGTAAATAGAACTTTTTACATTCGTTTTTTGCGACAACTAGATAACACAGATCTAAGAAACAACCTTTAACATGAAAACCGTAATTGTTTCAAAGGCCTTTCTGACCTGCTATACAACTGCCGACCCAATAAAATGAAAATGTGTCAGCACAAACTGATGTCACAAGCCAGCTCATGATTGTGCCCACACAGAAGTCATGCAACACAAAGTAGACGAGGTCAATAACAATTTGCACCAAATGAAGCTAAATGATTATCAACGCAGAGGCAGATTATTCATCTAGTCACACATTGACTAACGCTTCAGCTCTCCTCAGTGCCAAAGTTCAATGCCGTGTGAATGTGCTAGAAGTTCGGAAGAGAACAACAACTAAATCTTAAAAATATAATCAAGATGTTCAGACTCGTGTCAGTGCTGAGAGGCGGAACATTCACTTCAGGGTTTAAAGGGACAGATGAATCCATCAGGGTCAGTTTAATCTGAGTGATAAAGTGGATACAGTTCAGTCAAGAGTTGATGATGGCTGACGAATTAACAACCCGACCAGTGTGTGTGTGTGTGTGTGTGTGTGTGGGCGGTTCTGAGTGGGTTCATGTGTGCAGGCATCATGATGTGTGAGTCAGATGGAGCTTATGATCACTGCTGAGCTGGTTAATGGTTAAGTAAAGGTGACTGCAGGTAGGTAGGTGTGTGTGTGTGTGTGTGTGTGTGTGTGGGTGTGTGTGTGTCATACCTGGCTGAGGAGCTGGCCATGAAAGATGGTGTTGACCACACTGAGCACCTGCTTGATCAGCCGTTTCTGCGGGACTCCCGCGGTGGTCGTGTGCTTGCCGGTGCTCTCCAGCTCGTGCTGCACCTTGTCCAGCAGCTCACACAGGAACTCCTGAGCGTCCTGCTGAGCGTAGCCCCTGAACGCCGGGATCAGCTGCCACACCGAGTGGAGCATGGCAAAAGGCGATACCAGCGCCCACTTGCCGGACCACATAACCTGGAATAAGGTGTGCAGCTCGTGGCAGAGAGAGATGTGCTTCGAGCTGGGCTCTTTGGGTTGTATCAGCTCCATGCTGCGGCCCCGCGAGGCCCCGCCGCTCAGCCCCGCCCCGGAGCCTGAGCTGGCCTGGAATCCCTTCCTTTGGGTCAGGCTGGACTGCGACGAGGCCTTCCCCGCCAGTTGGCCGTGGACGGCGGATGCTAGTAGCTCCAGAGCCTGGGTGAGGTCCAGGCGCAGAAAGCACTCCCTGAAGACGTGCAGGTGGCTCAGCACCTGCAGGATGGAGTTCATATAACAGGTGTTGCCTAAATTCCTCAGCCCCGTCACTCCAGGCGTGACTGTAGGACGTCGTTTAAAGGGCGAGCCGTCCTGTTTGGTACTCGGCTTTCGGCGAACAGGTGTTTGGGCGGCACGGGGGGTTGCTAAAGGTGTTTTGGGTTTAGATTTGGTGGTAGAAGATCGGCTCCGGGTTTTAGGCGGTTGGACTTTTTTCGTCCGTCCAGCTTTCTTGGGAGCAGCAGTGACAGGGCTCTGAGCCCTCGGCCTGCGGGTGACAGACGGGGGCACGGGGGGTTTTATTTTGTGGCGTACCCTCAGAGACGGTGTTGTGACTACAGAATCTGCAGCTCTCTGGCTCTTCTTACGTAGCCGGCGACTTTTCCTGAGAGGAGCATTCTCCAGCTTCTCCTGTAGCTGCCTCTTCTGAGCACGCCTCCTCTCCCTCGCCTCCCTTTTCTGCTCCTCCTCCTCCTCCCTCCGTCTCTCTTCTTCCTCCCTCTTTTTTCCACATTCAGTCAGCGCAAACCAAAAGCGGAATACGCGTCCCATAAGCGCCCTGCGCCGGTGCCAAAGTGCAGTAAACATTCTGTCCTCGTCCCTCAGCTGCAGCTCGCGGGCTCCGGATGGCATGACGGCATCCGGGGCGGCGCTGGCGGAGCGGAGCGTGCGCCCGCTGCGGGTGGTAACCTCATACCGCTGGCTCTGGATCGCGCTCAGCGTACTGCGAAGCAACTTCAGGTCTCCGGTGGCGTTATCGTTCAGGACATAGTCGTCACACAAATAACAAAAAACATAAAGTTCATTAACCTCGATAGCCAGCGGGTGGTGCTGCTGCTGGAAATGCTGCAGAGCGTGTTCCTCGATGTAGCGCCCACACGCCACATGAGCACAGCCCAGGCAGGCCCATATCGACTCTGTGGTGTTGCAGTCCACGCAGTGCCACTTCTGGGGGTTGAGGATGGAGTGGTCTGGGGCCAGCCGCAGCCGCCCCACATGCTTACACCTGTCCATTACACACGCCCGCCGGCCGAGCTGGCTGGCTGGCTGTGTCAGTCAATAACTGACGGTCTGTGTGTGAGTCTGAGTAGGTGTGTCAACGTTTCACACTGGCTTCATATCACCATGGAGACCATGGTGAGCTGAGAAATGGGACCCTCCCAGGGCATGGTGGTTTCTAGAGGAGAGCGAGAGAACAGATCTGGTTGGTCAGGATGAATAGATTGAAGAGGAAAAGCAGGTGCATGGAAATCAAACTGAATCTGTCCTTCAAAACAGAGTGAGGAAAAAAAAAATCCAAATAATTAAATGCCTTTCCTGTGTTCATTTCATTTCATTTCACTTTCTACCAGGAAAGGCTAAAATGTAGTTAAACAAAAAAGAGGAAAAAAAAACCCTATTTTTATATCATAATGACATCCTGTTTTTTTTCCTGGAAACACATCAACCCACGCAATAAAAATATTATCTCAAAGCCACTAATCTAATCCACGACTCTCTTTTATGAGGCCATAGCTACACACAATAAACGGTGGCAAACTGCCCGGCGGCCAGCAGGATATAAGATTTCCTCACAGAAGCAGAGTGCGACAGTAAAATAACTGGTTGATAAACATGTCTGCTCTGAGCGTGACCAGGCACATAAAACAGAAAGGTGTCGTTAACATGGGCTTTTGAACGTGAAAACCAGAAACCGTAGGAGCTTTCCCAGAGATGATAACTAAGAAAAACACAATAACAAAAGTCAAGGCGTCTTCACAGGGATACGAACATACACAAAAGCTCCAGGATTTGCTGCTCGATGTAATCTCAGCTTCCAACTGCAGGAGAGTTGGTGAACAATCAATTGTAACCTGGTTTACAGGCAGAACAACAACTATTCTCGAGCTGAGAACCAAACAATCGGTTTCTACTCGGCCTCTTCTGGCTTCTTTTCACATCCCTGGGGGTCTGCGGACCTCAGCGTAGAAAGTGGGGATCCTTGAGTGGGCTGAGGGCGATCAACCCCCCCACGGAGGTCAAAGAAGTAAGATTATCCAACAAAAGGGGGACTGAGCTTGCAAAGTGGTGGGACCTTTTGTCTGGGTACAGGACTACCTTCGCTGGGGAATTAAAAGAGTGGAAGGCGAGGGAAGAAGATCGACTGAAACGGCTTCAGTAACAGAGAGGAGAAATGATGGAAGGGGCTGAAAAACAACTGACTTCAAAATTGTTTCTCTTTCTGTTCCCTTCACTCCATTAAAAACAAGAAAAATAAGCTTCAAGAGTCGAGGTCAAAGTGGGTGTCTGTGTATCAGTCAGGATGCGTGAGTGGGTGTGTTGATTCAATAAGTGTTTATCAGATTGTGCAGCTGCTCGAGATACAAATAAAATCTCACTGTTGTCACGGATCCACGGGCTGATAGTTTTGTTAAGAGTGATAAATCACAGAGAACGACGTCTTTTAAGGTCCAGCGTTCAGACGCAGTACAGACACAGAGGCGCTTAGTTGTTGCATCAGTCTGTAACTTAAATGTCCACATCACATTCAGGATTAATGTATACAGTAATCACCACAGATCTTTGGGAATAAAAGTTATTATTGTATTGTGAATGATCCCAGAGTTGATGACTAACCTTTAGACTTATTAAGAATGATAAACCACATCAGAGATAATTAAATCCCTTGAGGTTGAATCATGATAAACAGTAAAGATTCAGAATAAACGTGGCACTTTGTGGTCGCCTCAACTTTACTGTCCACATCACAGCCTCATACTGACGAGTATCCACATTGTATGTTACAGTAAATCACCACTGAGCTTTAGATATAAAGTCATTCATGTGGTTTATACATAAAGTAAATTAAAACACAGAGTGTGAGGACTCCTGGCAGAGTTGTCCCACAGTTTTCCAATGTCACCAAAGTTTTATCAGCAAGTTAGCGCGCTTTGCTCCGGTTTGTCCTTGTGACTGCATGGTCTCAAGTGGCAGAACAACCCCCACAGCCTCACACTAACGCGGGTTAAATAAAGCACAACAGTCGCTGTAAGCTTGTTTTACCTTTAAACAAACTGTGCGATAGAACGGCGAAGCGACGCGCGGGATACAGGTCGTCGAAACAGCCCCAACTTTCCAGAAGCGTTGCCTCAACGGCTAAAGTTAGCTACCTGCCGCTAGCGCGTAATTGATACAGCTACAGGAGTTGCGATTACAAAATACTGAGATCAATCACAAAGAAAATCCAAACCGCCGATAATCGAACAAAAATAATGACATGAAACAACGTGTAGCGGCGTGAAAGTAGAGCACACACCAACGAGCGCCACCCGGGCTAGCTCTTTAGATTTTACTGTATTAATTCAAGAGATTAGTGATCCTAGCTCTCCTGCTAGCGTTAGCCTAGCATGCTACCTAGCGCTAGCCTAGCCGTAATCCAAACAAGTTCACGCGCTAGCCCCGGAGGTCAGCTCCCAACGGCCGGCTCGGCTCCCGAACCCGCCCTGCCGGCTGAGCCCGAACCAGAACAAACACACGACCGTCGGCACTGTGACACATTGGAGAGAAAATGACTGTGAGTGAGAAGAAAACAGCATACCGAGCCTCTCCTTCACGGCAGCACCTCCTCTGTTACTAAAATGATCGCCATCTTGTCAGTCGTCGTCGCGTGGTGTGTTGGGAGCGCGTTCTCGATACGTGACGTTTTGTTGTTGTTGTTGTTGTTGTTGTTGTGATGTCGAGGGGGGGTGAAGATGTTTACTCATCCTCTATTCAAACTATTTATGTTTAGCCAAAACCACATTATAATGTAATTCCACTGGTGTTACTTCTGTTAAGCTTGTATTAGTTCAGTTTTATTGTGTTTTAAGTGTTTATTCGTTTATTTTTAGTGTTCCTGTCAGTTGTGTTGGAGCTAATTGTGCTTAAATAATGTAAAATAATTGTGTCAGTAGTTGTTTATTGTTTGTTGTGTCACTTTTCTGAAAACAATCAACAAGCTGATGAGGGGCTGGACAGAAATCACAGCTCTGCACTCGTGTTGAAGTGGAAGTAGTAGCAGTTTTACATCACTAGAGGGAAGTGTTGCATCATTTACCCCCCAAGTACGACCCCGAAATAGTTATTATCAACAATACCACAGCGTAAGAATATTAAAGTAGATTCCTGCAGTCACAGTTTTCTTATAAAACTATCAGGAGTATATCTTTAAAGCATCCAAAATGAAAGTACTCATTATGCAGAAGGGCCGATATTAGAGTGTTATATCACTGGATTATCATCACAAACATGACCATGAAATCATTTAAATGTATCTATAGGTGTTGATTATATAGAAGCCCTGAGGGGCAAGTGAGTCGGACTAGTGATCCATTTTCTGAGAAAGAGAATCCATAGAAATGGATCGACAGAAAAAACAATTCTCACTTGCCGCTCAGAGCCTGAGTGTGATCTTATGAAACATCTTTATCATGCAAAGCAACTGAAGCTGCCAATTAAAAACAATATTTTCTAGTAGTAGTAGAGAGTAAAAGCTCAGTTGGTTGAGGCTCGTTCCTCGCTGCAGCAGCCCAGAGTCTGAGTCCGACCTGTGGATCTTTGCTGCCTGTCATCCTCTCCTCGCTCTCTCTCATCCCATTTCCTGCCATCTCTAAGGTGTCCTATCAAAATAAAAGCCATAAAAGGCCCCAAAAAGAAAAGAAAAGTAATCAAGAAGGGTACACTAACAGGACACTGATGCAAGACACTCAGTTGGCCATAAAACAGCTGACGAGGACCGACTTATGACAACGATGTGGGACACACTGCAACAACGAGGGCCAAAGAACATCGCCGACACCAGACGTTGGACAACATGGGGCGATGAAGAAGCACCCCAAGGAGTCACGTTCAGCAGGAAAGACTTAAAGGTCAGGAAGTAAAGCAGGTTGTCCAATAATTAAAGGTGGATACTGAACCTGCAGCTGCTCCTGATGAGAATGTCGGCGTCAGCGTGTGGACGAGTGAGCTGTCAGTAGACTTGGGAGAGCTACTCTACTTAACTTTAAGCAGTTTCCTCACCGACACACGGTAACTGGCCGCCTCCACTCATTTCAGGGCAAATGGTTTCTATCACAGCGGCACAGATTTTGCTCCGCCGTTCAGAGTTCAACACGCTGAAGCTGGTGCTGGTTAATCAAACAGACGGGGATGGGCATCTTGAGCCACAAGCAAACATAAGCAGGAGCTAATAAACGAAGTGTCTGAGTGCACAGAGCTGTACAACACGGTGGTAGCCTCGTTTAAAGACAACCAGAAGAAAGAAAACATTAGCTTATCATACATTAACATGTTTATATGCAGAGATTCGGCTGGTAGGCGTGTTGTAGACTTTTGTGTAGGTCGTACCAACGCTGTGACGTTCACTGAAGCACCTGACTTTGCTCTCCAGGGAAATCCTCCTTTTTAAAACACCAGTGTAGAAGATCTGAGCGGGTAAACTTACATATAGCACCTTTAATGCATCAATAAATAATAAAACAGTGAGAAAGGGGCATAACACAGGACGTCTGCGTATGAAAAAGTGTCTTTACAGGTTGATGCTGCTGCATCTATCAGTGTGTGTGTGTGTGTGTGTGTGTGTGTGTGTGTGTGTGTGTGTGTGTGTGTGTGTGTGTGTGTGTGTGTTGCTGCTGTGGTGATGCAGGTGCAGCGCTGCATGCTGGTTAATGGGGGCTGGGGGCTCTCAGCATGTAGATCCCTATCAGCGCTGTTAAAGGACGACACAACACTTTAATGTCTGCTGCTCCGACACACACACACACACACACACACACACACACACACACACACACACACACACAGACACACACACACACACAGACACACACACAAAGAAAACATATCAGGGAAAATATAACAACCAACCCGAGCGCTGTTATTATAACACATTGTGAATCGCCTCGTGACTATTACAGTAATTCCACATTAGGTAAACATCCCAACGAGAGAATAATTGCAGGTAGCTGATTTTTCATTCAGCCTGAAGGAGGAAGTTTTAATCTCCACACGCCTGCATGTGAAGAATCCCTCTCATGTACTGATTAGTGGGGAACTGATCCATACAAGCCCTCTTAAACCCCCCCGCTGAACGGGGCCGAGTGTGGTGATAGGTGTGTGTTTTGATGAAAGTGTGTGTGTGAGGGAGAGATTAAGGGGCGTTTTTGTGAGTGACTTAAAGAAAGAGGTATGTGTTGATGTGCCATGCAAATCCTGTGAATCACCTCTAATGTTTTTCTCCCTCTGTGTCCCCCCGAGGCCTTCAGCGCCGTCGTGTCCACACATGCTAACTCTCCCTCCTTCCCTCCTTTTCATCCACACAAACACACACACACACACACACACACACACACACACACACACACACACACATTTTTCGGTTTCTATACCTCTGAGGTCCTCGTGTCGATTCACTCGCTTCCATCTTTAAAGCTTAAAGCGTCCGTCAACATTTATTTTATTTTACCTTAGAGGTTCAGCGCTCAGTGTCACACCTCGACCTTTCCTCGGCGCTTCTTTCCGCTCGCTGTTTTGGTTTCGCAGCGTATTTACAGTATGCCTCGCCGTCCCCCTTTTCTCACGGACCGTTGTTTTCATCAAACACAACCGATAAAACCCAGTTTACACTAGCTACCCCCCGGCCTCAAACTGTAAACAGATAAAGTTAGCAAGAAGCTAAAGAGATGAGGATTTTTTTCCCCCCTGGGAGTTAGTGGAGATTTAATGGGAGATAAAAATGCCAGTGAATAGTTGATTTATATCTGTCAGGTTGCCAGAAAAATGACTCACACGGGATGATAATGATGTTTTGTGTGAGTGAGTGAGTAGGCAGGATTTACTGGCATGTTTTCTGGGCGTGACTTCCACTTGAAATGTCTTTTCAGAGGAAATTCGGTGTGACGACATGACAGAAGATACGTCACGAGTCCGGAAAATTACCCGTTTTCTGTCCAGTGTCACTTCACCTCCTCTAAGTGGTAAAAAAAAAGGTGCAACATTTAGGAATTTTGAGCTGAAAACATAAAAAATTAAAAGAATGTGAAGTTTGACGTTGCGTTAAAGAAGTTTATGAAGTTAGCATGCTAACTAGCTAGCCAAGAAATGGCCCGCCACCACCTCCGGCCTGAAAACGTCCTCCTTTAAGCGAGGTATTAACTTAAACACTCCTCTGGTGTTTCGAGCTTCCATTTCAGGCAGACTTGAGTCTGATAATAAGACCGCTAGCTGCACTGCTAACTGAGCTAACTAGCTAACAGCAGCAACATTTACAAACTGCACCTTTTAAAGTAGAAATCTAACATTTGAACATGACACAAGTTTTTGTATTGAGTTTGTAACTTCCTGGAAGACGACACATTGTTAATGATTCATCCTGTAACTCTAACTTTATTGACCTTATCAGTGTGAATGGATCATATTTTATGGAGAAAGCTTCTTCTGATGTTCAACACCTGCTGTGCCTCAACTCTGGACAGATAGCTGCACCAAGCTGTTGATAAATTGATTATTCACAGTGCAGAAATAACAACAAAAAGCATATTTCCCCAAATGCCTGAACTACTCCTTTAACATTTGCTGTTGTCAACAGCTGATGTTGAGTCGCTCATTCCTCCGCCACCCGAGGTTACGTTCAGGGCAGCAACAACAACGTCTTGTTTTGAATACATTTGAAAACTGTCTTGCACGACTGCACAAGGCAAATAAATCTATCAGCGGCTCTGCTGCTCGGGCAGACGGGGCTGTTCGCTCGGAGTGTAAAGCGTAAGAAAGAGACTCTTGTATATAATCTCACGTAAATCCTCGTCCGTGCATTTAATATTAACTTCTGATGTTGTGCTAGCGTTTGCAAAAGTTAAAGGATAACTTCTCCCGAAAATGATAATTGAGTCATTCACTTTTCACCCTCACGCTGATGGGAAAGTTTTTAAAAGATCACAAAACATTTCTGGAGCTTCACGGCAAAAACGGCGTCGCAACACTCTCCTCCACAACTGAAGCAGATGGAGACTTGTTTCAAAACATAAGAAAAAAACAGCCAGATCAATATGTAATATGGTCAAAAGTCCAGAAATGTTTTGTGGACTGGACAATGATTTTTTTGTTTACTTTCATTTTTGAGTAATCGCCTCCTTAAAGAGCAACAGAAGGACCTCGTAAGAGCAGAAATCCACAAACACACACAGCGTTCCCCATGAAAGGTGGAGGCTGGTTGATAATTTGAGTGAAAGGAAGCCATTCCGGTGGTTTCATGGTGGTGTTAACGCAGCTGGATACGGTGTTGGTTTTGTGGCGGGTGAAAACACAGGTGCCGGTGAGGCCGGGGGGAAATGCTTTACAGCCTGTAAACAAACTCATCTCCTGTAATTTCTGCCCTGAGATCTGCAGCCCGCCCGCTCGCTCCGGCTGGCGAAGGCTGCGTGTTAGCGTTGGCTACCTGACAGCTTCTGGCGTGTAATCTGTTTTTTAAAGAGTGTCCTGACTAGTCGCTTGTTTTTCCCTCCCGAAGCTGTCTGCCTGTTGTCACGTTGATGTGTTGGGGCTTCGCTCGTAACAACTCCGTGACATCAGGCGCTTTTTGTTTTGCCGTGTAATAATCAGCAGTAGCGTCTCAATCGCTCTGCTATGTCAACACCGGCCTCCCTGTTCTGGCTTGCTCCGAATCAGGTAGAGAAACATTCCTGATGCGTGTCTGCATGCGTGTGAGTGTTTTTGTGTGCCATTA
>CAEMYA010000213.1:2475385-2486471 GCA_903131615.1 Diplodus sargus
AAACGACTAAAAAAGAGGAGTGGTGGATGGTTTCTGAGGACGCAGTTGAATATTTTCAACCTGGTTTCTCCTTCCACCATAATCTCCTCATTTCCTCTGTAAGTGAAACACAGCTGATGGGATAATACTGACCACATGACTCACTTATCCAGCACACACTTCCTCTCCCCATATTCCTGAGAAGAAATCCCCTTCTTTTCATATTCCCTGCCTTTTTTTTTAAAGAAATTTTTTTCCTCCCTCTGCCCTCCTCAGGACCTCTGGGTGCCGGTAGCCGTGTGACACCCACAGCCAGGCCAGTTTTTCGGGGGGCGTCTTGTCTCGGGGTGATGGGTGCTACCGAAGAGGGGCATTGTGACTCCCAGCGAGAGGAGGGGAGGCTCGGGGTGAGGGAGAGGGAAGGGGGTTATTGTCCCCGAGCCTGCGGGAGCTGCCATGCACTCCGAGGCCAATAGCAGCACAAGAATGCTGCCGGGACAAAGGCCATAACTCCATTCTATAGCGACACAAGCGGGGCATTGTGTTCATACAGGCACGCACACACACGTATGCACACACTTGCATGCATTCAGCGTCACTACAATCGCACACACATAAACTATATCGGGGCAAACATGCATCTAGCGCGAGCATGCCAAACGCTCATTCATCGACTAGTTTCCCACACCGTGCAAAACCCCCCCAACAGGACGTCTCCATCACAGGCCGAGAACGGCCAGTCAGTGTGGGGACAATGAGCGAGCGAGCAGGAGAGACAGTGAGAAAGAGAGAGAGAGGAGAGAGGAGAGAGGAGAGAAGAGAGGAGAGGAGAGGAGAGAGGAGAGAGGAGAGAGGAGAGAGAGGAGAGGAGAGGAGAGAGGAGAGAGGGGAGGAGAGGAGAGAGGAGAGGAGAGAGGAGGTCTGTGGTTCAGCTGCAGCACTTCACTTGTTTGTGGCTCCCTGTTGCGTCTTTGCTTCAAGGCCAGTTCCCATCACATAAACACCTCCCTCCTCTAAACAACCTTAATACTTTACATACATTTAATCCAGTGGTTGCCGACCTTCAGGAGTCAGGCCTCCTCCAAAATGTTCTCCGTAGAAAACAGAGATGTTATAAGATGATTGATGGGGCAGGAGAGAAGCAATATAAAGTTCTGCTGCTTTTTCCAGACTTTTGGATGCTAATCTTGGAATATTGCACACAGTAAATTGACTCATTTGGCCGTCAAATAGTTGATTGATAAGTTTTTTCCCAACTCATAATCGACACAATCTCACAAGTGAGGCGTGGAGGCTCTTCGGAGGAACTGCTAACAACTTCAGAGGCCGATGACACTGAGACATGTTGCTACAAACACATCGCTAGCAGGTTTTAGATGCACAGAAAAGGTAAAATACTATAAAATATAATCCAGAACATCAGATCTGTCCGGATTCATCAGGAGACTTTCTCACATTAATCTCATTTTTTTGTACTTCCTTGCATCGGCATAATCAGCCCATCCACAGCAGTTTATTTACTGTAAATTTATTGCAAATCGGCGAACTCTAGTGGTCGTAGTTATTATTACGGCTGCATAGGAGGACGTGTGGAGTGGCAGTATAAAGAATCAGTAAGTTACTTTACCTACATAATGTAACATATGTGGTTTAAGTGCCAAAACATAATCAAACTGCAGCCGTATGACGGAGGTTCAATACATTGACGGTCATGAGATTTAGGAGAAGTTGATTTAAGTCATTCTGGGAGTCGCTGGCAAATGATCTTATTCGGTCATTTTTGATTTAGTGGCACCAAATGAAAGAAATAGTACTTGATTATCACCTTAACTTGGCAAAAATATCCACTTATTAGAATCAGGGGGTCAAAGGTCACTCTGACCTCACAAAACACTTTCAGCCATTTCTCAACGCTTGTTTTGATAACAATGACGAGATTTTGAACGAATGTCCAAGTGGATGAAATGAGGATGTTGTGACATTTTCTATTTTAAAAGGTCAAAGGTCAACTTCACTGTGACCGAGGTGGAGGTAGACAACACAAGAAATTAAAATGATGAAACATTTTGTATTTTATAAGCTGTCATGTCCTTATGAAATGTAAAAGATTTTTCCATAGAGACACAAGTAACAAAAAAAATGTAGTGGAGTAAAAAGCACCATTTTCTTCTTAAGTTTGGTGGAGTAGAAGTAAATCACAAGTAGCTGGAGTACATGAATACTTAGTTACTCTCAGCCCTGGCACTGAGGCATCCCCTCAGTCACATTCCTCTTCCTGCATGCACTCGTTCACCTCCTCCCCTGCTGTCTGGAAACAGCTTGGCAGAAACGAGGAGGGGCCGTGACCTCTGTGCCACGGATCTGTGAATGGGCCGCGAACGAGGAAACGTGGGTACATGAGGCTATCCGGCCACGGCTGTGAAAAAAATATCCACTCCCGCTCACCTCTGGTTGAGGAGGCGAGGCCGGCAGACAGGTGAGCGACCTCCGACCCGGCCTGCCGCGGAGCGCGGCTCGACGCGCCAGGAATGTGTCCACACCTCTCGGACAACCACGTCATGGAGAGCGGGCGAGGAGGCGGTGGAGAACACGCCGGCCGCCAAAACCCAAACAGAGTGTGTGTGCTGGCCCCGGCCTCTCTGTTATGGTCTACATTCTGTGGCGCTGTGTGAATGTAGGGGAGAGTGTTTTGGGAGCGAGAGTGATGGATGACTTAATCTGAAGGGACACGGAGAGAGGAACGGGAGGTGTGAGAAACAGAGCAGGGTGATAAGGATATTTTTGTCTAATTCATGGGAAGTATTCCAAGGCCTGGACGGTTATATCAGCTGTTGTTGAGAGACTGAGTTCATGTCTGGGAATAGATCCGCTCGGCAACAAGGTCTCAATGACGAGGAGCTGCAACCTTTTATAAGATAACGTAGTTTTTTTACAACTTTGGTTAATCACTGACGTATGAAAACGTAGCAACACTGCTAAAAAGACAAACAACATGAACAGATTTAAAAGGTTTTAAACACATTTTTGGAAGGAGAAAACAAGGTTGAGCATTAAAATTATCACGCAAAGTCAGCGAGGTCAAGCTAGCTGTACCGCTAGTGAGCTAATGTACTGGCACGATTACGGCTTATTATCACATTTCCATATTTTCAGAACAAAAACAGATGTATAATCATTTATAATTACTGTCATAGTTTGAGTTTGTAGTTGTTATTTCCTGTTTTATTTCGAAGACCTTGTTTTCATTTCCTCAGTTAATGTGATTTCCCGCTCTGGTGTTTGCAGCCTGTGCGCTCCCTGATGTGTTTGTCACTTTGTCTGTTGTTGCGTTTCCCCAGAAGACAAAAACCTGAAGAACAACGATCGCAGGTTTGGTAACGAACAAGTCTCTGCACAAATCACAAAAGGGTCAAAACAAACTCGTCCCTCGGTGTCTAAAAGGTGGCGATGGGACTAAAAAAACCCACAGCCGTCCACTGATTCAACAAAATGTATAGAAAACTGGCCAAAAGAAAGAACTCTCAAACACTCAACCCAGATTTTCACCCCAAACAGAAAACACAGCAAGCCGACTGAAGGTGTCGACTCCCTGAAGACACACGACCACCTGAGCAGGTGAGCTGCAGCCCTCTTTTAAAACCTCCCAGCTGACTGACTGCAGCCAGCTGAAGGAGAAACATCACAGGTGCTTCCAATAGCTTCTGATTACCTGAGAAGTCCTTGTTCACATCATCAGGACCTCTGATCTGTCCATGACACTGTTTTGTTTTAGTATTTTTGCACATTTTGGATGTTTTTTTCTTCAGCATTGTCTGTGTTTTGTGTTTGGGTCCAATTTTTGTACATCCTGACAATCATTCCTTGTTTTACAGCAAAAAATGTGTGTGTGTCTTAATGTTTCACTCCCTGACTTCAGTATAATGACCACAATCCTTCGAGAGTTTCATATCTCAGTTGACAGACTGGTTTCCTGGTTCAACACGAGCCCAAAGATACTGAAATGGCCAACGCTGTGAAAACAACACCAAAGTTGTAATAAACTGGAATGATCCTTTAATATTACCACATACAAAAAACAATTGAACAGAGAGGGAGAAAGATGGACAATAATATTTATATAGATATATACAAATAATACTGTACAAGAGCACGAAGGAAGGAATACGTTCTGAAGTGTAAATATGAGATGAATCAAAACACAGAATCATAAACGCTGGAACGGCTGTTTGTTTTGAAAAGTGTACGTACGCAAAAAACCTACAGAAAAGAGCTGGACTGAGTCTGGACTGTGCTCCTTACACACCGCTGCATTCAAACCACTCTCTCGCACACACACACACTGACACACACATTTGCAAAAACAGGCATAAACATTCACGTTCGGGGGAAAAATCCCATTCACTCTGATTTCAACACAGGCACACCTGGACTGGCTAAGGTTTAACCACCTGTAGTGGCTTGTATGGCTTGTTCAGCGTCTCTCTGGGTGCTCTGCAGCACACAAACACACACACACACACACACACACTGCTGCCTGTGTGTGTGTGTGTGTGAGGGAATGGACGTGCTCCATCCGCAGCCCATGTCAGGGGGTCATGTTGTGTGTGTGTGTTAAGTCTTCCTCTCTTTGTGTGTCCATATTCCCTCAGTCCATCTTAGGCTAAAGTGCTGCAGAGGAAGAGATTCAGTGTGTGTGTGTGTGTGTGTGTGTGTGTGTGTGTGTGTGTGTGTGTGTGTGTGTGGATGTACGTCAGTGGGTCCAGGGGGCATCACTCAGAATAGAAACGCACTTGGCCGCAGCGCTGAATTCCTCATTTCTTGCAGAAGAAATCCCACACAGGAGAATAAAATAATATCCCATGTGCTTTTTATCTGGTGGAGTCCGCCACAAATTCAGGGTTTGTTTTCAGTCTTCAGCCCCAAAAATCTGCTCCCAGGTGGCTGCGATTCAATATTCCACATCTGGAGGACAAGAAGACACAAATCTACAGTCTCGTCTGTCCATGTGTCCGTCCGTCCTCCAGCGCTTTGACGCTCCGTCTACCAGTTGCAGTCTTTCTTGAGTAGCGAGAGGACTTTGCGCCCCAAACTGGCTTTCCAGGGCTTGACGAAGCTCTTCATGTTGACCAGGAGGCGGCCCTGCTTACGGTCCGAGTGGCCCGCCACGATGTACTCCACCCCTGAGGAAGGACGGTAAAGGTGAGGGACACTTAATGCTTCAACTGACAACATGTTATCAGTGTTTTCTTCACCTCAGTGGGAAGTTTTAAGGATATTTATAATTCATCAGCCTGACTGTTTTGGAAGAGAAACTCATGGGAGAGTGTGAGTCTGACCTGGGTTGAGGATGGGGCAGGTGCAGCCCCGTGCGGTCCAGGACTCGGGGTAAAGTGTGACCCGACCCCGCTGTATCTTCACCTTGGTGTTCTGACTGAGCACCTTCTGAACTTTGACCTCCACCTCGGCGTGGGAGCCCTTATCGTGGGCCGACAGCACTTTCACTTTCAGCACTGCGTGACAGGCAGAGAGAAAAGATGCAATAAGACTTTCAGTCTACATGTTCGTGTCTGGACCTGTGAAATGAAGTGTTAGCAGACTTCTGTTGATGTTAAACTTTACAAATACAGTTAGCAGTGACCAATGTAGGCTGATTCTTTGTCACGGGTGGAGAAAGTTCCCAGACTCCCTTAAAAAATTGCTTAATTTAAGAGTTTCTGAGTCAGGAGAAACTTTAAAAGCTCCGTTAGACACTTCAAATATCACATTTTTAAATTACTTGAGTCTTTTTGTCAATTCGGCGATGAAATTTCACATGTTAGAAGCCAAATTGATCCTTTGATTGTCACACAGGACAAGGACAAATAAACACATCCATGTATGTTTACTTACCGTACGCATAATTCATGGTGCAGAAGAGTTTGCTGTTGGTCAGGGCTTGTTCTTTGCACTCACACTTCTCTGCAGGAGACACACACACACAGGCACAGATTAATATTTGTAGCATAACTGATGATGTGTGTGTATGTGTGTGTGTGTGTGTGTGTGTGTGTGTGTGTGTGTGTGTGTGTGTGTGTGTGGTCTGTGCACGGCGTCCTAAGAATGCAAGCACAGTGTGTGTGTGTCCACTGAGGAATGTGCCTATGAAAGCTGCAGTTACATGGCGGTGGAGGCGGCGGAGGTGGTGGGGGGTCTAAGAGAAAGGACACTTGGAAACTGTCCACACACGCACACACACACACACACACACACACACACACACACACACACCATCTTTGTTCTGTGTCCTTCTAAAGCCCTATCAACAGTTTCATTACTTAACCATTACTGCTTGGTCACTGGACTGTGGAAGAGGATGAATACCACACATACATACACACACACACACGCACACACACACACACATACACACACACACACACACACACACTGTCAGTCTCACCTGAGTAATGGAGGGCGGAGAAGAGCTCGTCTGCTCTGAAGATCCTCACCGGCTCGCTTGAGTTTCCCTCCAAGTTGTACAGGTCCAGATCAGAGCTACACACACACACACACACACGGAAATGAAAAACTAGAATCTAAACTAATCAAACGTCAGATTGATCAGGTATTGGTAGTGGTACCGGGACAGGAGAAGTGTTTTGCACTCACCCAAACATGCAGTCTCCTGTGAAAGGATCACAGTCTCCCGCGCAGTCACACGGACGACAGCCGTATTCATGGAAGCCCCAGTATCCCACCATGCACCTGTCGCAGTGGGCTCCACCCACTCCAGGTTTACAGATGCAGTTCCCGTTGGAGGGGTCGCAGAGAGAGCCGTCGGCCAGGTGGAAGGGCATCGAGCCCAGAGGGTGGCAGCTGCACGCTGGGAGGGGAAGACGTAGAGAGTTTAGATGTAATGTTAGCGACTGATAACTCTGTTAGTGGAGCAGACGGAGGCACTGAGACTCTGAGCACAATCTCCTGAACTACAGCTGTGATCTGACTCTCTGTGGAGGTGAGAGTGCAGGGAGAGCGGCCTCTGTATGTACAGTCTGTAGTTAAGAGTCATTTACTGCCAGTCGAGCTTCAAGCATCATTAAACAGCAGAGAAATGGCCCCAGACGACGCCCCCCCGCTTTGTTCCCCTCTCCTCGTCTTCTGTCTCTCTCCACCACGAGCTCCCTCCCCGTCTGCCCCCGAGATAGGGACAGATTTATGGGGGAGGCCCGACACCTCCTGCCGTCAGACTCCCGGGTCTCAGCGGTGATATCAGCAGAGAGACGGCAGACAGTCGTTTTCTCAGACCGCCAGTGGAAACATGTGGGCGTGAGTGCGAGTATATTGTTTTTGGAGGTTGTTTAAAGAACACACTATCAGCACACAATTAGAGGGGACGTGAGGGAGGGTGTGTGTGTGTGTGTGTGTGTGTGTGTGTGATAAGAAAAAGAGAGAAGCCTTTGTGTTACAAGCTCCTGCAACAATACCAGACAGACAAATGGAACAACTGATGAAAGATGACATACTTAAGTCTGGTAATAAATTAGACTTTACAGGTCGGTTTAAAAGACCTTTAGACCGGATGGTCCGATGTGACTTTCTCTTAAATGGTTTGATTGTTTTTTGATCACAAACAAACTCTCACAGGGCCACGCTTTTATTTTGAGTGTTTAATAGAAAACATGTTATTTTCTCATGATTGCAGCACCTCTATTCGCCCTCTGTGTAAACGATCCAGTCCCCTGGAAAGCAGCGTCTGCTCTGATTGGTCAGCTGTCACAAGCCTGAGCCAGCGCCGCCCACCATGTTTCTGCATCAGCTCTGCAGGTGTTTTTGCAAGAGAGAGCGTCACGGCCCTTTTCTATCGACCCGATTGGAACTTTTTTCTTTGTTAGTGATGGAAAGCGCTCACCAGAACCAGAACCAGTGACTTAAACACTGCAGAGCTGCTCCTGCATATCAGCAGCATGTTGTTCACCGAGCAGTTTAACACAAACACCAGCTTTCAAAAATTAAAATGATGTAATTCAAGGTGCCGTAAAGAAACACATTAATAGTTTCTCGCCACTCAAACATGAAGATTTGCTTCTTCTCACTGTGTTATACTATGAAAATTAAACATGAATGTCTTTAATAACAGATTGATCAACTGATGAAATTAATTACTACACTGTAAAAAATGCCAGTTAAAATTTTGCTGAGCTTATAGGTTCTTCTGAAACTCTGAAAATGTATGAAAGAAGTTTTTTTGTCTGAATTTCCTCAACAAAAAAGTGAGCAGGAGTGACATCTCATGACGTTTCCAACATTCGACTTCTCAAACTGCGAATGATGCACATTCTTGTCTTCAGCCTGTGAGAACGACGTATCAACCGTCCTGAACTCAAAGCCAGACGGTTTATTGGGTGAATCCCTGACCAGGTACAACAAAGATAAGATAAATCTTATCACGAGACTGAACTGCGCAATATCAATAAAATAATAAAGCTATCGCATATATAGACTTTAAAGATGCAAACATGAACGCGAGAAGACAAAAGAAACGCACACACTTGACATATATAGCGGCTGTTATGACACGAGACCTTGATGTAGATGTTGAGATGCATTGTGTATAAAAGTGTGTGTGAGTGTGTGTGTGTGTTTGCAACCATCAACACTATTGTTTCGCGAGCAGCCTCCGCACGTTAATAATTAACGAGATTACAGCACCACCTCTGTTCCACGTAGAGCTGGAACACGTGTGACGATGTGTTTGGAGTGTGTGTGTGTGTGTGTGTGTTTACATATCTGCGTGAGAATTTATGAGCACTTGAAGGGGTCAACACACAAGGACTCCTGTGTGTAAATGCGTGTGTGTGTATCTAAGATAGCTGACAGCTGCAGCAGCGCAGACAATGAAAACTTCATGAGCTGAGACATGACAAGACACCTGCCCGAGCAACCTGTGCAGACAACTACACACACACACACACACACACACTGTAACTCCCCCCTTCGCTAAAGAGTTTAGTGTGTACGAGCTTGACAAGAGTGTTTTCTTTCCCGGGCCCCTCGGAGCTTGGTATGAAAAAAATGTTCCTCACGACGGAGGGAAATTCCTCCATTGTCAGCGAGGGCTGCAGCGGGATTTCACAACCCGCACCTTCGTCTCAGGGGTTCTCCGAGCTTTCCATCGCTCCTTGTTTCTATCAATCAGCCGTCAGGGAGGATTCATTAGCCCTTCAGCCTCCACAGTTACCCAACAGGTGAGATTTTCACCTCGGGGCAATCGCTGAAATCAGAGCCGCACGACGTCTGTTTTTAAAAAAATCTGCTGCGTTGAATTTCTCGGCTCTTATCAGTGATGCCAGCGCACCTAAACGTGAAGGCATGTTGGCAAACCTTTGCTCCAAAAGAAGTCTAATTCATCATCTGTGAGATCCTGATAAGATCGATGCTGATGGAGCAGAATGGCTCGACTCCGAGAAAGTGATTTAGGCCTCTTGCTGTCATGAGAGGCTGGTACATGCTCAATGAGTGTGACAAGGTTACAGATTTATGGGGTGAAACAAGCAGAGGTCTTCAACATTTTTCAGGCCAAGGACTCCTTAGCTGACAGAGAGACGGAGAAAGGACCACTGTTACAAATACTGTAGAGGAATTTCTGTCATAATGTTAAAAACTGGGCCCACATGTGAAGGACTGCCATGTATAAACAAGTTGGCTAATGTTAAAGTGTGTTCGCTTCACTCCGCATCTCTGTTTTCCTCTGAGGGGGTTTCTGAAGTGGAGGTGATGTCACAGCATCTTGCTCAATAACTTTTAAAACAATCAATTCATTGTGGCTCATGAGAACACCTGTGTGATATTAATAAAGATAAGAGATGATACACAAAGGTGGTGCACAGCGATTAAGCGTACAGTTAGGTTAGCTTGCGACCAAGTTATTATGTCTTAGCTCTATGTTCAGTGGTTGTGTTCGTGGCTTTCTTGAAGTGGGATTTTTTAAAACAAACAGCCAGCAGTGGAGCTGATGCAGCGGACTATTAGCTGTAGTTGCCCCAGTAAACACACCAACACTTTGTGTCTCGCAGCTGCCGTGTCTCTGGGCTCTTTAGGTAGAGCGGACAGGCACAGCGAGAGGGCAGCCACTCAAAAATATTGGATGGATTGCCATGAAAATCGGCTCAAACATTCACTTCCTTTCTGATTCAATTTTGTCAGATATTTATGACCAAACAAATCTAATCAGCCACAGCTGGACTTTGCTTAGTGCTAATTAGGAAATGTTAGCTTAGAGACTGAACTAAGATGATGAACATGGTAAATATAACACCTGCTAAACATCAGCATGTTAGCATGTTGTCATTGTGAGTACATTAGCCTGCTGATGTTAGCATTTTGCTAACAGAACTGCCTCAAAGAAACTGCTCGTATGGCTGTAGCTTGATTATTTATTTTACCACTATTTATTATAATGTTTGCATATGTTTTTGTTTCTTACTTTATTTTAAAATCCTATTTCTGTTGTAATAAATCTCTTAATATCATTATAAGATTACATTTGCAGGACAAACTGAGCTGTACAATTGGGCTGATAGCCAACACGTTCTCCCCTCTGCGTGTTTTTGAATGGTCTGGTACAATTTGACAGTTGTTTTGAATTCACCGCCTACGTGAACACAAACACACTCATACTGTAGGAATCATGCGCGAGTCCGACATACCTGCAGGACGGCGCTCACTGGGTCAAATCTGACAGATAATCTGAGGGAGAATGTAGCCACTGCTCTGCGGTTATGGATGACTATCGCGTGTTTACTTAAGACGCGTCTCATCGCCGGAGGGCAGAACGCTGCTTCTTAACCCAGACACACACACACACACACACACACATATATATAGAGGACCCTCACACATTTACAACAACTACCAATGATTACCCCGAAGCTACACGAGCTCTGAGTCACACGTGAAAAATGGCAAAACAAGCCGGGGTGGACATGCAGTCGAGCTTTGAGTCAAGACGAAGGAATGTCCCCATCTGATGATTAACTACGGTGTAAACGGTGGATGTAGCGTCGGCCGTCTGCTGTCTCACACACACACACACACACACACACAAACACACACACACACACACACACAC
>CAEMYA010000213.1:2494565-2515940 GCA_903131615.1 Diplodus sargus
GGCACGGACACGCCTGGCGCTTCAGCAGCCGGATTCGGACGTTGGTCACCCTCAGCTGCTGCTGGCCCTCCGCCCCGAACGGATCCAGGGATTCCCATTTCGGGAGCGTACGGTAGATCACCTGTTTGTCAGAGAGGGAGACCTGCTATCACACGTGTTGGCTACTTTCCAGGCAGCAAAAGACACAACAGAAACCTGCAATCTGAGATTCAATTAACTGGCCCAACAAAGACAGAACTAAATTTTCACTCGTCTTATTGTGATACAATGCAAATTTTGGGACATACTTCAGTTCAAGTAAGGTGGTGAGTGGTAAGTAGTCTCCATCTTTGACTTTCCAACTGAAAACTGTATATATTTCTTTTAAATAATCCCAGAAATGTAACTTTTTGATCATTTCAAAGTAAGAAACTGTCAGAATAGTTGAAGTTTGGGAAGTTGTAAGAGGTAGCAGGTCACCAGACTCGTCCACCTTGAAGCCACAAACTAATTAATTTCTCTGCGTTTAATACCACGACAATCTGATGCGAAACTGTGTGGGAACGAGGCGTAGGTGTTGGATGCAGCCTTACTTTCGTCCTTTTAAGGATGAACAAACAGCAGAAACTCGTCCACTTGTTGAGCCTGAGTATTTACGGTTTCTCCCTCTTTGCTTTATGACTTTAATTACTGAAAAAGGTTAATAAAATTCTGAATAGTGCACGAGAGGACGCTGTTCTCTCCAGCGGCCCCACTTCATGATTTAGAGGGATTAGACGGGTTTATTAAGTGACACAAGCTGTTTCATTGACGCTGCTCATGTCGCCGCGTCTGTCATGTTAATGGAGGTTTGTTTTGGTTTTTATCTGCGCGCCAAACTTTGACCTCGCGCCCCGCCGTCACCGACCACGTCCTCACGTGACCACGAGGCTGCTGGGTGTCCTTAAACGAGTTCTCCCTCTGCCTCCCCCCCTTCTCTCCCTCTTTACTCTGTCTGGTCCCTGGACATCCTTCAAATCGAAGATCCCCTTTATGGGCTGCCATCGCCATGCCTACCGCTGCCACTGGCAACCAACACCGCTGCTGTTGCCGGGGTGAAAAAAGTTGGTGCCTGCTCCAACTCTCGCTGTGAAAGAAATGTGTGTGTTTGCAGTGTGTCTCCCCACAAAGTGTGTGTTGTTGTCACTGGCTGTCATTGATATCATGGGATGAGTAGTGTGTGTGTGTGTGTGTGTTTATGTGTGCGAGTGTGTGTTTTCTTTAGCTGAAGCTTTTGGTGGAGATGCAAGTGAAAAAGCCCCCATGCTGCTCCCTCATTGGCTGGATGACTGGCCGAGAGTGTGATGGGAGGAGCGCTATTAATTTCCCTGTTGTTGGAAAAGGTCGCGGGGTCACGGCATTGTGGTCCACAATTAAGAGAACACGACAAATAGGACGAGGGGGCGCCGGTCCGCGGGAGAGCACGGAGAGCAGGGGCCAGACAAAGACGGGGACGGAGATGCAGCTTCACATAACTCAGGGCGGCACAAAGGGCCCGCGACAGCCCGGTGACACCACAGCAACACCAGCTCGCACACACAACCACACTGGCATGCACACAAACATCAGCGCTGAGGATTTCTTCACACAACATACATTCAGCAGGAGGCCATCTTGGAGCTTTTACAACAAAAGTTAGAAAAAAAAAGTTAGTATTCGTTGATATGCTGATGAGACCCACGTTTATGTTAATACGATGTAAGTTACAGGTTTTAAGACACCAAGCAAATGAGTTTAACTAACAGATGATGCTATCAGAGTTAATTTCTGATTTTGACATTAAAATAATACCTTTCAATTGCTTTTAACGCTTTCGTGGTTGGATGCAGCCTTACTTCCATTCTTCTGAGAACCTTAAATAAACATTATAAACGTATACATGCTTAGTTCTGCCTTCAGAGAGTGAAGATGTTTTATTGGACTTGGATATTACTTCAGTACTCTTGGATTCTGCTGGTCGTAACCCAATCCAGAACTGAAAACAAAGCAAAATGTAAGTGTCTCTGTTCAACCCACAGAGACTCTCCAACCCACGTTTGACCGTCAGTGTCGTGAGAAACCAGCGGACAATAAGGACGGTGGTCTACCAAACCGTCCTCACCAGGAAAGTTACTGGACAGCCTTTGCTTTCATTTATTGATTCATGGTTTTTCTTTGGAGTCTACGCAGATGTGAAACACTAAACCAGAAAGAACAAAGCGAAACAAAGGCCTTGATCAAACAAGTTTAAACATATAAACAGCCGCAGATTTGTGTGACAACTGTCCGTGGAGATGCCAGAGAAACAGTGATGTACGGCAGAAGTGTTTTCTGTGTGCACTGTCCTTTAAAGGCACCCTGTGAAGTTTATGACCACTAGCGGCGCTGCGGAGCAACGTTTTCAATCATTCAAATAGATGCGCATGAGCTTGAACGAGCATGCGACACATATTCCTGCGATTCTACACTTTTTAACGGACGTGCAATTGTTGGTGGCTGCACACAAAAAAATTAAGCAACGTCGCGAAACAAAAAAAACAGGAAAGAATGTTTAATGGAAACAATGACGATCTGGGTTTTAAAATATTGTTTTTCAAAACACTTTGCAGATGTTTCATGAAACAGGAAATGCAGCCATCGGGTTTGTTGGGCCTCTGGGAGAAGACAAGAAGACGACACACTGACTGTAAACATTCTTACCGATGTTTGTTTACAAGAAAACTCAGCGGGGAACCTTTAACTGTATCCACAGTAAGAGAATGAAACACACCTGCTATTAGAAACTATCTGTGTGGGTCACTGAGGAGTCCTGAAGTGCACATACAGTAGATGAAAACGTTTTACACCTGCAGGCAATAACACGTAATAAATCACAGCCAGGTTTCTGTTTTGTCTCTGAGTCCTGTGGCAGTGGGTTCACTGTGGGCCATGTGTCCACTTCAGACTGCAAAATAAAGTAAGTCTGGCTTTAACGGGCAGTAATTCCATCAAAGCGCTGTGGACTGTAATCTGGTAAACAGGCACAATGGGCATTGATGGAAGGAGAAAGACGGAGAGGGAAACAGAGAGGGGGGATGGGTGTCTAGCCAACGGTACCAACATCCATCAGAGCAACGGCACTTCCTTCCCAGCAGACAGACGGAGAGCCGACTGTATGAGTTTATCTGGAAGGGCACAAGTGTGTGTGTGTGTGTGCGCTCGAGGAACAGTGGAAAAGAGAATGTGTGTGTGTGTGTGTGTGTGTAGGCCAGTCTGCCTCCCTCTCTTCCCTAAGGAGGTCAGTCTCTACAACAAACACTCACATTCTTCCACCCCGGCTGACCTCATAAATAAGACAAGGAGCCCTGCATGCTCAACACACACACACACACACACACACACACACACGCCACCTTTTCCCCACATTACAGGTGAACACGAAAAGCTTTCAGCGCATGAGACGACACGCTTTCATGTGAGCGGGGGGGAAAGAAGAGAGGCAGAAAGCTGAGAAGACCTGCTGTAATCGCTCCCAGACGCAGTTCAAGCCCCCGAAAACCTTCAAATCTTTTTAACCGGAGCCAGCAGCGATCACACACGTGCACGCAGATAAACTTTAAGTCAAGTTATCGGTCAGGTGATACCTCTTATTCACCCTGCTGTAATACGGCAGTACATGTTGTCGCCGCAGTCGTGTTTTTGACTTACTCTGACGTAGCGGAAGGTAATTCTGAGGCTTTAACGTACGATCTTCGTCGATATTAGCCAATGAAATACGTCAGATTGTTTTATTCAGGATCCACGCATCATAATCTGAGGGGAAAAAGTCCTGGAGGCCGTTTCATGGAAATTGAAATTGCTCTGTGTTGAAAACCTGCATGTTAACAAACACTTATTATGTTTCCCAACTTTCATATTCATCCGCGATGACATCTGAGCAAACTCCATCCATTGATAAACACCACAAAGCGCCGGAAAACAGCCAGTAATTAAACCTTTTGTCAGCAATGTTCAGTAAAAATGCCATTTCAAAAGGCACATAATCATTAAACTGACCTTGATATACGTCTGGAGAAAGTAATAATTGGTCCATTCTTTTCATTTTTGTACAAGGAACCGAAGAAGTGAGACACTAAAACACAAACTCATCCGTGCTGCACCGTTCAGCGCCTTTTTTTTATCACCTTGCAGCAGCCACAGGCACGTAACTGTCATTACAGGTGATACAATCGCAACACAAACACACAGAGGCAGAGAAGGTGTGAACAGCTGAGCGGCAGCAGCAGCTGCTCTGTCAGAGCGCCACTTGACCTCTTTTAACCTCCGGGTCAAACGGTTGAGGGGGTCAAAGGGCGAAGGTCACCCTTCGAGCACAGGTGGCTGAGCTGCAGCGAGGAGAGGAATCGTGGAATAAATGCAACAAAGGGCCAATTTCTCAGTTTCTTTCCCGAAACACGAGCGTGCGAATGAAGCGCAGGAGCACATCCAGAAAGATTTACGACACACGGCGGCAGAATCGGCTCATAACACCTGGGAGGAGTCCTGGGAGGAGGACGTAAACACACGTTACACATGAGAGTCACGCCAGGGGGTCCAGATCAGCACCACGCTCGGCATGCGCCTCCACACACACACACACACATCTGCCGAGCAGCTCCCGACACACACTGCTTCAATTAAACATCAATGGACTTCAGGAAGCCCTCTCGTGCTACAGTCAAAGTACGCCTATTAAATCCTCACTCATGCACACACGCACACACACACTCGCAGAGCTTCCCCCCACCTGGCTCTTTCATTCTGCCCAGCGTGCTAACGACGCCATATGACTCTCGCATGTTGCGTGACTTCACAGCAGAGAGAGAGAGCTGAATTTGTTCCAGCAGGACGAGGGCGCGCTGTAGAAACCGCTTGTTTAGAGACGGATCTCGCCGCGGCAGCGTCTACCTGTCACACCTGACGTGTTTTATGTGGCATTGTTAGGAGTTCATTCACAGAGGAGGAAAAGAAAAAAAGCCAGGAAACTTTCTGTCAGCCCCCCTCCGGCGTTTCACTGCAGGTGTGTTGTGCGCCCTCGCTTCCACCTGCGTTAACCTGCTTTCTGACAGTGTTTGGACCGAGAGAAATGGTGGGAATTCAACCGAGACTTGATACAAATCTGATCACCTCAGGCACTTCTGGCAAGCAGTCATGAATTGTAAAGAGTAAAAGAAGGCAAAGTGATCCGAGCTCTGGTGAAAGACAGAGATATGATTCTACCGTTTATACCTGACACTGAAACACAAACTTCAATTTCAGCCTTTTTTTTTTACTCTCCCTCCAACTTTGCTCCTTTTGAGTGTTTTCCTGTTTTGAATATATATTATTTAATTCAGATTGTTTGGCTACTTACACCTGAGGGCACCTGTGTGACCTTATAGTGGAAGAAGACGACTAACATTTACTTCTTACCAGCAAAAACACTCATCTATTACTTAACATTAAGTTGGAGGCCAGTGATGTGCACAAGGGGGGGGGCAGGGGGGGCAGTCGCTCCCCTTTGTGGCCCAATTGTTGAAAAACGTGCGCTAAAGTGTCCTCATGGGAGCCAAAACGCGCTCTAAAGTGCCCTTCTTTTTGCCCCTGCCTTTCAAAAAGTCTGTGCATGCCACTGTTGGAGGCCATCAGGAGCAAGTTAGCCACAACATGAACACAGAATCCGTGCAGTGTGCATGTGTGAAATGGAAGGAAACTCAACTTGAAGCATAAAAATAGACTTAAAACACTAAATGCTCCCTCCTCACCTCTCCACGGTTGCAGGGATAAGCCCCGGAGTACTTGGAGGTGCAGGTGGCTCCGTCCCGACCCGCTCCCGCCTTTCCCTCCTCCAGCCCGAAGGCGGCGCTGCAGTTGGAGGCGTAGTACTGCAACATCTTCCACGTTCTCCCGAAGTCCTGCGACCGCTCCAGCGTCATGGCGGCGGGCCTCGGCGAGCGGAACACCAAGATGAGATGCGTGAAGTAGAACTCGGCCTCCAGGTCCAGCTGCACCGTCTCAGACTCCACCCCCTCGGCCGACTGCCACCAGGTGTTGGGGTGGCGGAAGGAGGAGTCGGACATGGCCCCGGCCAGGTGGGACAGGAGAGGGAGGCCGGCGTTGCATTTGGCGCACTTGGCGGCGCTGCAGGCCAGGTTGGCGTTGGGGTCCGCGTAGGAGCAGTAGAGCTCGGTGCCGTTGTTGCCGCAGACGGTCTGCGTCAGGACGCGGCGGCCCAGCGCCAGGTTACCCATGCGAGGGTTGCAGGCTCGGCTCTCACAGCGAGGGGCCACACCTGCGCGAAACACCTCCGGCGACACACCTGGAGGAGCAGACGGGAGGAGAAGAACAGTTCACTGAGTCAATATGGTGACATAACAGCTTTCTAGGGAAAAGAAGAAAAAAAGTGTGAAAGCATGTGTGTGTCAGGTGTGTGTGACAAGGTGTGGCACTCACTGTACCTGAGCTTAAAGGGTCAGTTCACCCAAATCACACTCCTCTAAAGGCATTTGTCTAAACATTGAGCCATCTCAACAGCAAAAGATAAGCTATTTTCATTGTTGATTAATCGGTTGTTAATATTCTCAATTAATTAATTGGTTTATCTGTTTATAAAATGTGAGAAAATGTGAGAAAACTCCTTAAAGAGTCAGTTAATGTGAGACGACATCCTCAAATGTCTTGTTTTGTTCGCAACCCAAAAATATTCAGTTTAGTGTCACACAGGAGGAAGGAAAGCTGAAAATATTCACGCCCAAGAAGAACAGCAGCATCACCAGGACTATTTCTTTGGCAGGATGATGAAGAGGAGGAATAAGCCTCAGAAAAAGGCAGAAACTGAACAATTTTCACAAAAGAAATATCAATCTTTTATCTCTTGAAGTCCAGAAAGAGCAACCCCAATTGCCATAAAACCTCTTTTAAAGGCCATATGCAAACAAAGAACACTAGAGAAAACTCTCCCCCTCTAAACTGATCATTTTGTAACGTATGTCTAATAATTGACCATATAAAGCAATAAAAATGTCTTGTTAGTGACTGAAAAGCTGGACTTTGCCCCCTTCTGAATTTGCTTCCTAAACACATTTGGCGGTTTTGGAGATGTTGGATTTTTGCCCATTTTCCTGAATTCAGTGTTTTACTGAGTGGGCGAGCTGAGATTTAGAGTGACTCAGTGTGAGTGTGTGTGTGTGTGTGAGAGTGTGTGTACACACAAGTCAAGTGATTTACCTCGATCGGAAATGTTATGCAAAAAGGATAATAGAGGCATTGTGCACCTGCCTGCCGCAGACTGCAGCCAGCGTGGACTCTAACGTAGATAATGTTTGGCAGCTCGGGGACGATGAGCAGCAGCTCAGACGCCTCCCAGACGCTCTGCAACCCCCCCGAGGGCCACAGTGTCATCTTCCAGGGCGGATTTATTATCTCAAACCTGGAGCTTTCTGTTGTTTTTCCATGACAGACTGCGCAGACAGACTCATATTAAACATTTAGATGGTGAATTAATTCAGTTTAGCACTGGGGAACCTTTTTCTGAAAGCATGTTTGGTGTTAGACTGGAGTTTATGTTGAATTACATAACTGTCTGTAGGTGGGAAGGTCAGACTTAAACCTTTAGATTGTATATTATTCTCCCATGTTTCTAATTACTGGGATGTAAGATAAGAAATAATTGAGTAAAGTATGTTAAATTGAACTATATTTAATTTTACAGGACCTTCAATAAACCTAATTATTAAACTTTTCATCTAAACGTAAATACAAGACAAAAATCTTCACTAGCATGTTTTCAATACAAGACTTCCATCTAAATCCGCCTAATTCAACAACAATGAGGCTCAGACTATCCCCTCTTGTTCTTTGTCTACCAGGGGTTAAAACGAAAACTGTAGTTTAATAATTTAGCTCATAATTCTGGATTAACTCCAAGCTTTTAATAAATGTGGGCTCAAGTGTCACAAATCCACATTAGAATCGCTTTCAGACGAGAGATTAAATTGCCTAAAAATTAAGGCGAGTTCTGTATTGCTGCGCCTCCTCCCAGCACATTGTTGCCCCAGTGACCAGAACTCTGACAACAGGATGTTTCATGGATAAAAACCAACACTAACCTGCTTCTGACAGCACGGCCAGGCCGATCACTAGTAGAACCAGCATATCTCCTTGTGGCAGGAATAATCCGAAATATATATCTGTGAGAGGAAGATGATGATGATGAAGATGATGATGAAGAAAACGAAGCGTGCAGAGATCTCATGCACGGCGAGACAAGTGCGCAGGTTCAAATCCAGTGTGGACTTTCTCTTTCACTCAGCTGCGATCCGACAAGGCGATAATAACTCATGGAGAAACAACATGATCCCGGACGGTGCGTGATGTCCCGCAGAGAGAGGAGAGGAAGAGTAGAGGAGGAGGAGGAGGTGCAGGAGGAGGAGGAGGAGGGTCTGCTCAGCTCGTCTGCTGCTGCTGCTGCTGCTGCTGCTGCTTCGGGACCCGCAGCGTGTTTCATTTCCCCGCACTGAGCTGCTGCCCGCTCCGCTCTGCCCCGCACATCTATTTCTAAGGAGCCGGAGACTCGGAGAGGTGGTGTAGTGACAGCAGCAGCTCCGCCTCTCCTCCACATTTTTCTCTGACTTAAAGGAACATTCCAGTTCAGTGCAGAGCTGCCAGGGAGGGAGGGAGGAGGATACTGTACTTCTTTGACAATATTACAAGTTACTTTGCAGATCAGATTATTAATACAACATAAAAATCACGTGTTTTTGTAAATTTAAATGTGCAGTTGTATGTAAAGTCTAAAGTATTTCTGATATTTGCACTCAGTGTTGACTTTTACTGGAGTAAATGTAAATAAATGGTACTAAAATATTACTTTGCTACACATGTAAGTCCTTCACACAAACAGTACTTGATTAAAAGTCTTAAAATATCTAAAGCAACAAGTAAAAAGTACATTATACATTTATCTACATCCAATATTCTGATTTTTCTGATGGTAAAACAAATCTGATTTGGTGTCAGATGCAGTGTGACATTTGCAAAGTAACTTATGTAAAAGTACACAAGTAGTATCAGAAAAATATATTCATCAGTGTGTGCTCAGGGTTTTAAAGGAGCAATTCACCCAAAAGACAAAAAATTCCCTCTGAGATGACAGCGAGTTAAAGTATGAAGGGAGAAAACGAGGATTCCTTTTTTTTAGTTCCTCGTGTTCATTACTTGAGTAAATCTTTCAGTACTGGTATTAAAACCGTGACACAACCGAGGCTGGGACCCCCTGAACAGACCACGTGGCGCCTGGTGAAAAGCGGATGTGGGGCGTAAACGAGCGCTCATATCCACATTTCTGACTAATTGGCTTTTGGACGGAGAAAGTGACGGCGGACGAGCCGCTGACGCACTTCGGGTTCACGCCGATTGGCTGCTCGGCTGAAACCCGGCCGCGGCCTTTTGTTGACAACATTGTCGGTGTCCAAAACAAAACCGGTGAAATATGCGAGCCAATAAACTCCGAAGCTTTTTGATTCCGCTGCGGCCGTCTACTCCAAACAATGGCCGCTTTAATAGACTATAAAAAGAAAAGAGGGACGGGATGAAGGCATTTATATCTGAGAATGAACTCTTACAGTCGTTACAAACTCCAGCTTGTGTGCCTGAAGGACGGAGCGCTGCTCAGGCTGCAGGCTGCCCCCCTGTGCTCACAACTGGAACAATACAGCAACAAAAAAAAAAGAACATTTGTGGAAACCGATGTTGGAAAACTGTTCTTTCCACTCCGGCCCATTTTGGGTCAAGCTCCACTGAACACAGCATGGCTTTGGCTTCTCTGTCTGCTGTGTAATCGGACCATGACCTGCTTTCTGGGCGTCTGACCCGTGTCCAACAAGCACTGAGCCAAATGAGACTATCTCACCTGTTCACTTTGTTCTCTCTGTCCTGGATCGGTACCACGACCTGTGGAGATGAACAAAGTGCTGCTTTTCTCTGAGGTGTAAATGCTTTTCAGTGGATGTTTACAGTCCTAACGCTAAGCTAAGCTAACAGGCTGCCAACCGGAGCAGTCAGAGGTTATTACAATTCATCCCGAGGAGGGTCGAAGTTATTCTGATTCCTGCGATAGTTCTTTGGTGTATCGGTCTTTAAAACGACGTTAGAGCCTCTTTCAGCTGTCAAACAGTGGACGTCTCCACACAGTCGGGGAGGTTTGATGAGTCTCATGGTTTACACTTCCTGCAGCTCATCCACTCCACAGGCTCATCCACTGTTAACTTAGCTGCACCAGGCGGCTCTCAGCTGCCTGCAGACTTCAAAGGGCCGTTTGGCATCAGACTGGAATGATCTGACTGGCCTCTTCAACAAAGCCGTCTTCCTCCAAATGATGATACCAACAAGTTTAAAGCTGCAGCAGACAGTTTTTAACTCCGGGGAACAGACAGACTGCTCGACAGAGACTGAGACTCTGTCTTTATTCGTCTCTTTATAGTTATTTTACTGTCCCTTTGTGGGCATTTGTTATCTCTTTATGTGTGTTTGGCATCTAATTGTGTTCAGTTTCTGTCTCTTGTGGTCATGTTGCATCTATTTGTAGTCATTTTATTGTGCGTTGAGATTATTTAGTCTCTCTTTTCTGCTCGTCTGGTGTCTTTGTAGTCTTTGTCAGTGTCTCTTTATGTTCATTTGGATCTTTTTATGACCATTGTGCATGTCTTTGTGTATGTTTTTGCTTTTTTGTGGCAATGTTTGACTCTTTGAAGTCAGTTTGCATCTATTTCTGCCCATTTTGTGTCTGTTAATAGTTTGTTTCTGCCTTTTTGTGGTTGTTTTGCATCTCTATGTTGTTGTTTGACATCTCTTCATGGACATTTTGCATCTCTTTCTGGTCATATTGCACCTCTTTAATCATTTTGAGTCTCTTTGTGGTTTTTTGTCATCTTTTTGTTGTCATTTTGCTTCTTTTGTAGTAATTTCTGTCTCTTTGTGGTTGTTTGATGCCTCACTGTCAGTCATTTTGCATCTCTTAGTGATTGATTTGCACCTCTTTGTGGTGTTTTGGTGTTTTTTGTAGGCATTTTATATCTCTTTGTAATTGGTTTGTTTCTCTTTAAGGTCATTTTCCTTCTCATCGAGTTCATGTTTCATCTCTTTGCCGTCATCCTGTGTCTGTTTGTGATTATTTCATTGACTTTCCAGCATGAAATGTTAACAGTGACTTCACACGTCGGGCTCTGACACTAACAAGTCACTTACATATCGCCGTCTGGGGTCACCGGTGGTTCAGGTTCCAGGAGGGGGGTCAGTGCCTCCCCTGGCCTTCTCGCCGGCCCTGCCTTTGCTCCCGACATACACCGACACGCACACACCCACACTCACACATTGTTATCATGCCACAACTGACACCGTGACTGACTGACGGATTGGTTAATTACACGCAGGGCAGCTCAAAAGGAGAGGGAAGAAAAATAGGCTAAATGATGTAAGGACACGGGTATTTCAAACACGCAAAGAGAGGTATTTTCTGACAGAACCCATCCCTTTACTGTAGGAAATCAGATGTTAGTTTTATTCAGAGTATCAGGTCTGAACTTGTCAGATGCTTTAGTAACAGTTGAACGCTTCAGCGCAGAGAAATGAGTGAAATATTCAGACTGTTTGTGCCTGGAGAGAAATAGCTGCCCAGACAGAGAGCCAGCACGACCCAGATATGACAGTCAGTTCGCTTCTTGCTCCAAAACAGGTCAAAGTTTTTAATTACTGAATAATTCTTTGGCAAGGGTCGCGTTAAAGTGAAATATTCTATAGAGAACAGTATAGTTCAAACCAGGGCAGATAGAGTGAGATTGACAGTGATGCTGGATAAACTTCAGAAGAAAAAAATATAGGATTTAATTCGTCTTGGATGACAAATCTTGACAATATGTTCTTTCAAGCATGTTATTGTGCTGCAGGAGGGAACATTCAGGTCATAAAGTAACATGAGGTCGCTTCAGACTCTCTGAGGATCACAGACTCACTCTCAGTTCTGCTAGAAACTAAACGATTCAATTACTTGTCTTCAAAAGTAACTTTTAACTTTTACTCAACTAATACACCTCAGTAGGAAATATTGTACCTTAACACCTTTAACTATTTTACAAATCAACAATTTGCAGAAACTCATGATGCTTTCACAGTATTCATGGCAAAAGTTCAGATGATTAAGTCAATTATCTGTTCAGTTTATTGACAGAGAAATAATTTGTATCATTATCACTGAAGTTTTTTTTTTCTTCTTCAAGATAGTTTGTGTCTCTTTATGCTCATTTTACATCTCTTTGTGCTATTCTATGTCTCTTATTGCTAATAAGCAGTATACAGGCCTACAGTTGAGACAATTAAGTCATTTATTTAATCAGTTTTATTGACAGAGAATCTATTTTTATAAACATTAAAGTCATTTTTCACACAAATAGTTCATGATTCCAGATTTTGCTGCTTTTTCCTTAGATTATTCTGTCATTTTCTTGTAAGTATTTTTCTAGGATTGGACTGGTTGAATTAAAGAAGCCTTGTGACTGTGTCATTTTGGGCTCTGGTTGATATTGATGGTAATTCTTACAATTTTCCTGAGTTTTCTTCTTTTTTAAAAAAATATAAAATCAACCGATCACTCTATTAATTGAGAAAATCAGCAGCTTGATCCACAATTAAGAAGCTTTAGTTGCTGTCCTGTATAACCTTAATTATAACATGCAAAACAACCAAATCCTGCTTTTATTTGAATGCATTAGTAACAATAATATAATTTCACAGGGTCACAAGGGACATTTTTCTGCATTGAGCACTTTTAATGCTTTAATTACACTTTCCGGATTATATTACCTGCTTTTAACTTTTGTGATTACGTGTTATATAAACACAATTATCTGGAAATGAGGCACTTTCAGTAACTTCTCGTTTTCAGTGACTTGCCTGCAGTACCCACGTCACGCCGTCGGGGGGCGCTGTGTGGAAACATGAAGACTCCTCTGAGGTCAAAGTGTTTCACTTCCTGCTCGGCGGTAAAGCGTGTGCTGCTGTGCGAAGTGCAAACGTTATTGTGACGAAAAGTTATCAAATTTACTGATCCACAGGCAGGATTAAATACAGCAGAGATGGTGAGTGTACTTTGTTAACGTCTGCTATCAACTCATCGGGTGTTTTGTGGGATTGTTTACGTTATAACCGCGCCAAGATAGTAGCCGTTTGTGCTAGTTAGCATTAGCTACGTTAGCTTTTCATTCATATGGTTTAGTGTAAGTAAATACATGAATCTCTCACATTTATGCCCACAGGCAGAGTAATATGTGAAATGTATGTCCTTGTTTGGTCTTAAAGAGTGTTTAGCGCCCTCTTATTTGTCGTTAAAGTATGCCCGATTAAGTTGCTCTTCGCCAAACTCCATTCAAAAATCCTCTAATTTAGCTAGCTTAAGCTAATTGGTAATCAGCACGGTTTATACAACACATCATTTGCTCAATATAAACCCCTGGCTTCTTATCTCTACCTGCAAAGACATTCGTTTATTCTGATTGTCTGGTTAGAACACACAGAGTCCCATTGACCTAATTTTGCTGAAAACGATACAATCAACAAAATAGCATTAAAAGAGGTTTATAACTTGTCAAGGACCATTGAACTTGGGTACGGGGTGTTCTTAAATGCAGGTTACACCAAAAAACACTTTTTAGTTTGGTGTAAATATTGACTAAGAGTTGGTTTACCTATTACCTGTTGCCTTTATGCACAGTCATCTGCTTGTTATCTTATATCAGAGAGGATAACTAGAAACATGTTTTTATTTGATGATTATTCTTTTTTTAACTGGATTTTGACATGAGCTTTGCACATGCTGTACAACATATGTTGCAGCTATTAGTAATCCCCTGGGTTATGTTGGCAAATGCTGTCACAATATGTGTAACTATCTAATGTATCCAAAGGTTAATATAGTCAAATGTGTATAATAACCTGCCACATCTTTTCTCCACAGAGTTTACCTCTGAACCCGAAGCCATTCCTGAACGGCCTGACAGGAAAGCCAGTGATGGTGAAGCTGAAGTGGGGTATGGAGTACAAGGGCTACCTGGTGTCTGTGGATGGGTACATGAATATGCAGGTGAGAATTACTTTAACTCACATTCTTTTGGGATTTTGTGGGATTATTAATCCAAGGATAAATCACACATTAAAATTGGATGTAACATTGAGTTTTTCCTTTTGTGATGACTGTGAAGTGTTTACGCAATCCTTCCTTTATTACAAGACAAAAAATACAATTTGTTGTGTGGAAAACAGAAACCATGAGTGTTAATAGCTGATAGCAAAAAACAACCACAGACACTTTTATTTGTTCTTACTCTGTAAGTGTCGCAGTTTCTGCCATGTAAAATGTGCAGAAAGGTTATTTCTCTTTTTCATAATTTCTTGGGATTTTATTATCCCAAGCTGTGTCCCAAATAGGGCTATAATATTGCTAAAACAGCCTTTATGTTTTGCCTCCTGACCTTTTTATATTTGCATGTTTCCCCAACAGCTGGCAAACACAGAAGAGTATGTGGATGGAGCGTTGGCAGGTCATCTTGGTGAAGTGCTAATCAGGTATGTCGTGAACCTAAAACATCTCGACTAGCTCAGTAGAGGCTTCTGTATTTTATTATTTAAGTTTCCTACAAAAACTAGATTATCTAAAATAAGATAATGATATATTTTTAGGGATTTTGCCAGTGAAGCATCACAGCACATTCTGTCTGAACAAGCAGAATCAGATTCGTTTGAAGAAGAGAAAGTTGAAAGATTCCTAACTACCGTAACTTACATGTGTTAATAATTAATGTCATTTTCAAAAGAAATCTGTGGGTGAAGCAGTGAGCAGTAGATAACAGACCAATTGTGTTTTGTCTTTTCCCTGCAGCCAGTTGTGTATCTGCTCTAACAGGTGTGTTTCCTACCCACAGGTGCAATAACGTTTTGTACATCAGAGGTGTAGAAGAAGAGGAAGAAGACGGCGAGATGAGGGAGTGATGTTGGTGAAGAGGGCCGTCCTGTTGATCTGTCTGAGTGTGATTGTACCTCGTAGTTGAGTTGATGTGTGTTTGTGTTTTCACCATGTGAAACAAATGAACGCTTGAGGGGTTTTTTTTTGGTTATTTTTCAAGCTTTTTTTTTTTTTTACTGTATAAGACCATTTTTATGTTGTAACATTGTGATACAGACACAATAAATGATTATACCCTTTCTTAAACCTGCTTGTTTTGTTGTTGTTTTTTCTTTTTTGCATCTAACAAAAGTAGAATAAATTCCTTTTTAAATGACACCAAAAGATTCACCAGTGAAATGTCCGTGACAGAAGCACCGCCCCTCTCTGTGCACTTTAAACTCTGCTTTCCTGGTCAAATATTTGCCTTGTTTCCAAACTAGTTGGAAGCCAGTCAGTCAGAAGTGAGTGTCTCTGCTTTGGATGAATCAAAATGTCCAGTAATTACAGACTCCTGGTGAAGAACGCCAAACAGGTGGTTCTGATCTGCAGCAGCGGAGAGAAGTACATGACCAAACATGCGATGCAAAATCTTTGTGTGATTGAAAATGGGAGCGTAGTGATCGGAAGGTAAGTGTTCAACGCTGCAAATTAGTCTGAACATTAAAAGTCACCTGATATCACTTCATGATCAGAGTGACGAGCAGCAGACCAGAGTCTTTAGACTGGTGAATAAATGTGACTCGTATTTTTAGTCCTGATGTATCTGCCTTTCACAACTGCAACACTGTTCTGATCCTCTCATGTAAATGTACATTGGTAACACCTACAGGCTGTAGTGATGTATTACACCCTGCAGTACTGGAAAGCTTACAATTTTGAGGTGTTTTCCATTTTATACTTTGTTACACTTCCTATTCCATTAAACCTCAGAAGGAAATAAAACTCTTTTTACTCCACTACATCTATCTGACAATTTGATTTTAAAGTTTCTGTACAGAATGTGTGTATTTAGACAAACAGTAGGCTAAGTTTCAAGTGAATGTTTACATTGAACCAACACATTTCTAAATCCAGTGATGGGCTGATTAAAGCTGTGGGACCTGCTGAAACAATCCGAGCTCAGTATCCTGAAGCATCCTTTGAGAGAGTCATTGATGCTACAGGAATGTGTGTCCTGCCTGGTGAGTATCAGCTGGGCTTTGTAATGGTTTTTGCCAAGTATGCACTGATTTATCAGCATGTATTTGCTTCATTGACTGCTGTCAGCAAGTTAGATGACATTCACTGATTGTAGGGGTTGATGCTTTCGGTTATTGACATCCCTGCCACCAGTATGTAAGATTGTGTAAGTCCTGAAAACTCCTCAAAGACTTATTGTATAGCAGGCTGAAAAGGAGTTTGAAGCAGACACTTTTCCAAAAACAAGAACAAAAAATAATAAAGTAAGATCCTTCCCTGGCACAAAAAGAGGGAATGAATGACGAAACAAACACTGGTTCTCAACTATTTGGATTTAAAAATCATTTCACAATCAGTATATCTCCAGTTTTTGCACATTAGCTCAACAAAGGGCTACATACAAACTGCACATTTGGACTGTGTACACAGAAACACACTATCAGTGATTACCATCTCAAGAAGCTTCTTGTTTCAGGGTTGGTTGATGCCCACACCCATCCAGTCTGGGCTGGTGACAGGGTGCATGAATTTGCAATGAAGGCAAGTATACTTTGAGCCTTTCTTTCTTTACCTTGCTTCTGCCACTGCAGCTAAATGTGCAGTGTAATGTTTTTTTACAGCTGGCAGGTGCCACCTACATGGACGTGCACCGGGCCGGTGGAGGGATCCACTTCACGGTGGAGCACACTCGAGCAGCGAGCTCCTCTGAGCTGCTGGCGTCCCTCAGCAGCAGGCTGACCCGGATGCAGCGAGCCGGTACGACCATGGTGGAGTGTAAGAGCGGGTACGGCCTGGAGCTGCAGACTGAGCTCAAGATGCTGGAGGTGATCGAGGAGGCCAGACGCACCCTGCCCATCAACATCTCCTCCACCTACTGTGGAGCCCACGCAGTGCCCAAGTATGCACCATCCTCCATGTGATTTATCTCACATCACATCCTGAATATGAATCCTTACTGTCCTCCTCTGTCCTTTGTCCAGAGGGAAGACAGTTGCAGAGGCCACAAAGGACATCCTGCAGGTTCAGCTGCCCCGTCTCAAACAACAGATGTCCGCTGGGAGTCTGAGAGTCGACAACATCGACGTGTTCTGTGAGCAGGGAGTGTTTGACCTCAGCTCCACTCGCTCAATCCTGCAGGCCGGTAAAGACATGGGCCTCAACATCAACTTCCACGGAGACGAGCTTCATCCAATGAACTCTGCTCAGGTATCACTACGTCCGGAGGCTGTGTTTACTGTTTCTGTCCACTTGGTGGAGCAGAAGAACTACTACTTCTGACATTGTGTTTCTATGAGTGATGGCAGACTACATTGTTGTTGCAATCAACAATAATTTTTCATTATCAGTAAATCTGCTGATTAATTAGTTGATTAACTTACCAGTTGTTTCTCATATAAAGTGTCGCAAAACATGAAAAAAAAATCATCAGCACATTGAAGTGATTTTTAGTCCTTAATCATAATCATGTTAACCTGTGTGTGTGTCAGCTGGGTGCAGAGCTCGGAGCTTTGGCCATCAGTCATCTGGAGGAGGTCACAGACGAGGGGATCGCTGCCATGGCAACAGCAAGAACGGCTGCCGTCCTTCTACCAACTACAGCCTACATCCTACGGTACTGTAACACCAGTGTTGGAACGTAACTAAGTACATTTACTTGTCGCTTGTACTTCACTTGAGCAGTTTGTTTTCATGCCACTTTATTATTCTGCTCTTCTGCTTAAGTGAGATTTCATTTTTACAGTGAAATATTATGCAAGTGAGAGTCTGAATACTTCCTCCATGACTGTGCAACACACACATACTCATACACCCCTAACAGCTGTGAGTTGTCTGATAATGTGTGTGTGTGTGTGTAGGCTGCCACAGCCTCGGGCCAGAGACATGTTGGATGCTGGGGTAATTGTTGCCCTCGGCAGCGACTTCAACCCCAACGCCTACTGCTGCTCCATGGTGGGTACAACACCAGACAGTTGCCACAGAGGAGTGTTGCATGATGGTAACTACTCACCCAACGTCTCTGTCCTATCACCTCCCTCAGCCTATCGTCATGCACCTGGCCTGTGTCAACATGAGGATGTCCATGCCGGAGGCTTTGGCCGCGGCCACCATCAACGCTGCCTACGCCCTCGGGCGCTCCCACACACACGGCTCCCTGGAGGTCAACAAACATGGAGACCTGCTCATCCTCAACACCACACGGTAAATGAAGACAGGAAAAGATGTTAAGATGTACACAGAAAAGAGAATATATCTGGATCTATATTATCATATTTTGATTATGAGATGATCATTGACAAATGTCAGCTGCACTTCTCAAGGTAAGATAGAAAAGCAGTGAATGGTAAACCATACAAGTTTCAGCCACTGGTGAAAAGTAATCAGTGAACCAAGTACATTTACTTGGGTACAAGTTACTTGAGTACTCTTCTGAAGTAACTGTACTTGAGTTTTCCCCCCATTTTATGCTCATTTACGCCTGTTATACATCAGGAAAAGTCAATATTGTGCTGCTGACTTCTACATTTGGTCATTAGTTGCAGCTTTAACAATGTTTACGTGACTTTTAACCCCACATTCTTTCCATGAGGGTTGAGTAAGAAAATGTTTTTAGTGATAGAAGCTGTTGATTCTGTCATGTTCGAGATACAACAGCATCAGCTTGTCTAGATGTTTTATTATTCTTTTCTTTTTTTTACCAACTAGTTTGATTCAGCTTTAGTTTTCATCATGTGATAACCCTCTGTGTTGAAATGAATTACCTGTATGTTAAACAGACCCTTTCCTTCACCTTTGTACTGCAGGTGGGAGCACCTGATCTACCAGCTGGGAGGACATCAGGAGCTTATCCGCTACGTCGTCATTAAAGGAAACATCGTGTGTGATAATGAGAAAACTATGAATTTATAACCATAAAATAGATAATTTCTTACCGATTCAGATTAGTGACGGTTATATTGACAAAACTGACAGCTACAGTTTGTATTCAGATTACATTTTACGCTTATACTCTGACATTTCTAGAAATTATTACATTGCTGGAAGGGAAGCTAACAGGTAGCTAGCATAGCCAGAGACGTTACTTCCGGTAGTCTGCGCTGGTTGCCTGGCAACCTAGAGTGTTCAACTAAGCTAAGCTAAACGGCTGCTGCCTGTAGCTAATATTTTAATCATTAGCAACATTTTGAGAAGCTTTATTGTCTTTCCATGAATGTCAGAATGTTTCTATTCGTGAATATTAACCTGTAAATCTGCTGTTAAGTTGTAAATGACTCACTGTTCGTGCTGCTTGTTTAACTAAAGCTAATGAAAAATAAATATGCTTCAAGTTTATTTTATCAGGTAAAGCTAAGTACAGTTAAAGTACATTTTCCATGTCTACTTTATGTACTTAAATACACTAATATCATTGTAGGTCACTAGTAATGCAGGCTTCTTTCAAGCATACTATTTAAATACTCACTGGGATTTAATTGGCCCACATGTAGTTTATAAAAGTATACTTCTGACACAAAAATTGACATCCCAGCTCAACACAAAAAAACCAACAAAGTTAACTATAAGTTTACTTTGGACTTAAATACAAGCTTAGACTTTTCTGTATGCTTGTCAGTAGTAGTTGAAAAGAAGTATACTAAGAGCACACCTGACTTCTTTGAAAGGAATCTCAACAGTATCAACTCCTCTTTAAACATATGTTTTTAGATAAATGACAAACCTGTTGATTAAATTGTAACTCCTCTTTTATCACTACGGTTTAAAGTGAAGCCATCAGTCATTGAGTGACGAGAGGCATTTCTCACTCATCACTTCTGAAACAGGTTGAATACTTCACAACTCAAGTGATCAGTCCATTGATTTATTTGACCTTCTGTTAAAGTTTGTAAAGACCTGCTGCTCACCCTGCTTTATCTACAGGCTATAATCAAAGAGCTGTTTGACTGTCAGGGTGAAAAAACTTACAGAGGAGAGAGAAAGAAAAGTAATGAGGTCAACGAGTCAGTTATTACCAGTACACCTAACATTTGTAAAGAGTGCTTTTATTGAACATGTTAGTACACGACGCTTGTTTTATCTAAATGCATCAATAGGTTTTTCCACAGGCATAGCTTTAGACGACTAAAACAACCCTATTCTCCTCCACTCAGTCTTTGTTCTCAGTGCTGCTCGTCAGACACCAATCCTCTACACACAATACTTAACTTGAAAACACACATTATAATGTGATTTTTTTTCAAAAGGTAACCATAAGAAAAACTAGCTTGAATACTATTCACAACAATAAATGGTTGTATAAATGAAGAAATGTGAGATAAACAGCGGTAGTGGCACATAATTGTCTTGTTTGTCCTATAAACAAAAGGTGAGGGTAACAGATGTGACGGGCTGGTAACAGTATGACGTTGTTAATCCTTTCAGGCTTCATACTTCTTTCCTGCTCGGTGGATCTGTTGGTAAAGCGTCATCGAGAAGGCCATACCAAGGAGCTGGGAAAACAAATACATGTTAAAAAGGAATTCAACTAATGCTACTTGAGACTCTGAATAAGTGGCTCGTAGACAATTGCTCACCTGTATGACCAGCACACACATGGCGATTGTTCCCAGAAGGTGTTTGTTGTCATCCAGCCACTCCTCCACCTTATCATAGCAACCCTGAAAACACACACCAACATTAGCTAGAGGGAGGAAAACAAGTACTGCACATCCAGTTTAAAACCCAGACTCCATGACTCTTGTGTCTGATGTTTGATGTCGAGTTAAATAGACAAACATTTTCCTTGACGACAAGCTTGAGGTTTTATGTTTTTCTGAAACATTTTGGGACTTACAGACTTTCTTTCGGGGTATTTCTGTGAAGTAAGTATTTATCTACAGCCAGTGGACAATTAGTTTAGCTTAGCATAAAGACGGGAAACATTAAGTGCATTTCCCAACACGCTGACATATTCCTGTACATCAGGGCTGCCAAAAGTTGAAATGCTTTTCCAATAAATAGGATAATTATTCATTATTTTTCCAAGAAAAGGTTTGAGAAGGAAGTATTTCCTTTATGAGAACTTGGGATCCTTTTTGATTCAGCCCCCTAAGGGAGAAAGTTTGGGCACCCTTGCTTTAGATTTACAGTAATAGTGTACATCACAGAGTACAACTTTAACTTCTATTTCAAGACATCACACACACTGACCCGTGTCCAGAAGGAGTTGGAGGCGT
>CAEMYA010000213.1:2529831-2551344 GCA_903131615.1 Diplodus sargus
TTTGTATCCTAGGTTACAGTCCTTTCATATCTTAGCTGGCTAAATGTCTCTTTGAGAAGTCATCCTCGTTCTGACTTCACTTATCCCGTTTCCCACTTGGGGATCCCCTCAGGGAGGTCTGGGAGGAGCAAAGCCCTAAGGCCTCACACTGAGATCTGGAGATAGTCCAGCACCATGTACAGTATATATGGATTACATTTACCAAGGAGACACTAGAGTCAGAAGTGTAGTTAGGCAAAAGTTGAAACTGCTCTAGGCAGGCAGAATGAAACAAAACTTTTCAAATACAGTTTACCTCCTGAGAGCGACAGAATACCGTAACAAGAAAGCACTAAGTTCCTCTTCTAGAAAAGCTAATAGATCAGAGCACTTCAGCTGAGTTGCATCGTCTTTTTATCTGGAGGTCCGTCGCGTCACCAGTCGTGTTCTCTCTTCATTGGAGGAAGCTGAGGTGGTGTGATCAACAAGTACCCTCCTTCCCCGTCACCAGTCGTGTTCTCTCTTGATTGGTAGACGCTGAGACGGTGCAATTGAAAAGTTCCACCCTCACCAGGCTGGTGGGGCAGAAGATTTCCAGTGATAGGGCAACTTCTTCTTTCTGCAAATAGCTGCTGCTGACTAGAGCTCAGATCAGGCCAAAATATGAAGCCTGACCCTTCCTGAGCCTGTGCACGTTGTGTACGAGCCCGACCCGCCCCGACACTTTAACTGTAATTATAAGCCTGAGCCCTATTTGGACAATTTTTTAGTACGTGGGCTGACGTTCTCAACTACAGTTCTGAGTTGTTTGAACTACAGAAATCTGTTTAGAATTATCTTAATGAATAATGCAACAAAGACGAAGCATGTAAACTGCGTTGTTTGTTTATTCAGAATGGAATGGATCACAAATGGATCCGAATGAAGTAAACAGATCGTTAAAAAAACTTGCCAGCAAGGCTAGTTTTGGGGACACCAATCCGTTGACTTTCCACCATTTCAGAAGGTCCCTGTTGTCATCCATGGCATGCTTCTGTGAAATGTACATGGCCACTTCATCCTCATCTGGTTCGTTACCATTGTCTTGGTTCTCCCACTCGGCAACGTCGGGGTCTCTCCTGGGCCGCTGCAGCATCTTCCTCCAAAGGCAAGAGTAGGGAGCGAACGTGGGCATGTACTTCAGATATCTCTACAGAAGACATAATCCTCAGTTTGTTGAATTTGGGCCAGAGGAAAACAGCAACTTTGTGCGTCATGTTCACCTGGATTTTTTGCACTATGAACTCGGCATGTCTCTGGCGCACAAAGGCTTGCTGCAGAGAGTCGGTGGGAGAGGGCTGGCAATGTCTCTTAAGTCCCTCACGCCAGCGCCAGACCAGGTTTATTGCTGCGTATTTGTCGCCCTCCAACTCTCTCTGGGCATTATAGAATGGCTCCAAACAGGTGACCAGAAAGCTCAATAAGTCAGGTGCAATATTTTCAATGTGCTCAAGCTCACTGTGGGTCTCCAGCTTCTCCTGTAGCTCTGGGTATATGTCCTGCACTGACTTGGTTGTGAGGTAAACTGTGCTAAATGGTGTCTCCCCCATCCGTATCACCAGGCCAGACTGTTTTAAATATCTGATGAGTCCTTTAGCAGCAGATATGGTCTCACCTATGTCAGGCGCGTTGTTGGCCAGTGTGTCAGCACGCAGACTGTGGCGAAGGACATTATTAATTAGATGATCTAGACAAGAAAGCCTCCTGTACGGCTCCAAGGTTTTGATTACGTTGCTGCCTTGATCTGTTACCCACACTATTGGGCTGAGGGAGGCAGGGTCGAAGCCAAATTTGTTGACCAGCAGGTGCCCTAACTCGCGTCTGATATGTTACCCCGTTTTAGCATCCTCCACGAGAAACATTGCTGTGGTGAGAGTTTTACCAACTAATGTATTATCCACTGTGATATAATGGCACGTTATTGCGATGTAACTGAGCTTTTTGTAGTCATCAGTCCTCATGTCCGTGCTCATCCCTACATCACCACTCTTCAGAGCATTCGGGCGTCTGTGTCAGAACTTCCCTCCTCTCATCAGCCTTTTCTAGCCAAGCCTTGGAAACGGTGCTATGGTGAGGCAGGATGGACTGGGCCGATACACGACCATATGTAGCACCGACATGGATCAATTCTTGAGCTAGCCCCTGGAAGCCCTGGCCACTTACAACACAAAATGGCCTTAAGTCCCTGCAGCAAAACTCAACGCATTTCTCTGGAGAAGTAACAAAAGAGGACATTGAAGGCTGACTATCATCCTTTCTGCCATGGTAAGCCTGCTTCATGTGTCTGTTCATAGCGTGCCGCACTTGATGCACTCGACAAAGACGACACATATGTTGTCACTGCCCACGACTTGTTTAAAATAGTTCCATACCTCTGACTTTCCTCCAAACTTGCTCAAAGTTAATTCTCCTGTTTTTATTTTTTCCCTCTACATCTTCAAGCTCCATGTTGCACTTAAGCTACACAATACAGCACGGCATGCTGAAAAGTTGAATTGAAAAGTTCCACCCTCACCAGGCTGGTGGGGCAGAAGATTTCCAGTGATAGGGCAACTTCTTCTTTCTGCAAATAGCTGCTGCTGACAAGAGCTTAGATAAGGCCCAAAATGTCAAGCCCCACCCTTCCTGAGCCTTTGCACGTTGTGTACGAGCCCGCCCCGACACATTAACTGTAATTATGAGCCTGAGCCCTATTTAGGCAATTTTTTAGTACGTGGGCTGTTATAACTGACGTTCTCAACTACAGTTCTGAGTTGTTTGAACTACAGAAATCTGTTTAGAATTATCTTAATGAATATTGCAACAAAGACGAAGCGTGTAAACTGCGTTGTTTGTTTATTCACAATGGAATGGATCACAAATGGATCTGAATGAAGTAAACAGATCGTTAAAAAAACTTGCCAGCAAGGCTAGTTTTGGGGACACCAATCCGTTGACTTTCCACCATTTCAGAAGGTCCCTGTTGTCATCCATGGCATGCCTCTGTGAAATGTACATGGCCACTTCATCCTCATCTGGTTCGTTATCATCGTCTTGGTTCTCCCACTCAGCAACGTCGGGGTCTCTCCTGGGCCGCTGCAGCATCTTCCTCCAAAGGCAAGAATAGGGAGCGAACGTGGGCATGAACTTCAGATATCTTTACAGAAGACATAATCCTCAGTTTGTTGAATTTGGGCCAGAAGAAAACAGCAACTTTGTGCGTCATGTTCACCTGGATTTTTTGCACTATGAACTCGGCATGTCTCTGGCGCACAAAGGCTTGCTGCAGAGAGTCGGTGGGAGAGGGCAGCACCAGACCAGGTTTATTGCTGCATATTTGTCGCCCTCCAACTCTCTCTGGATATTATAGAATGGCTCCAAAAAGGTGACCAGAAAGTTCAGTAAGTCAGGTGCAATATTTTCGATGCGCTCAAGCTCACCGGGGGTCCGAATCCGTTAGCAGCAGATATGGTCTCACCTATGTCAGGTGCGTTGTCGGCCAGTGTGTCGGCGCGCAGACCATAGTGAATGTCACTATTAATTAGATGATCTAGACAAGAAAGCCTCCTGTACGGCTCCAGGGTTTTGATTATGTTGCTGCCTTGATCTGTTACCCACACTATTCGGCTGAGGGAGGCAGGGTCGAAGCCAAATTTGTTGACCAGCAGGCGCCCTAACTCGCGTCTGATATGTTTCCCCGTTTTAGCATCCTCCACGAGAAACATTGCTTTGGTGAGAGTTTTAACAACTAATGTATCGTCGTTGGTGATATAATGGCACGTTATCGCGATGTAACTGAGCTTTTTGTAGTCATCAGTCCTCATGTCCGTGCTCATCCCTATGTCTCTATTCTTCAGAGCATCTTTGAGCGTCTGTGTCAGAACTTCCCTTCTCTCATCAGCCTTTTCTAGGCAAGCCTTGGAAACCGTGCTATGGTGAGGCAGGATGGACTGGGCCGATGCACGACCATGCTGCTTCATGTGTCTCTTCATCGTCGAAGTCCCTGTTTTTTTGCTGTCATAGGCGAACAGCGTGCCGCACTTAATGCACTCGACAAAGATGACACATATGTTGTCACTGGCCACGACTTGTTTAAAATAGTTCCATACCTCTGACTTTCCTCCAAACATGCTCAAAGTTAATTCTCCTGTTTTAATTTTTTTCTTTACATCTTCAAGCTCCATGTTGCACTTAAGCTACACAATACAGCACACAATTTGTGCAACTTTGTACACATTTGCTACTTAGGCCAACTTTGCTAAAAACATATATAATATTTCTGATGATGGCATAGCTTTCTCCCCACACTAATAAAGTAATGATTAAAAAACAAAAAAAACAAAAAAACAGAAATGCTTGATCAAGGGCCTGGCCCGGCCTGAGGATAGTGATGGCCCGACCCGGTTCACGTCAAGTTCAGGTTCAGGCTTGGGCAGAGAATCTAAAATCTATTGCTGACTTCTTCTTTCTGGAAAAACTGATGTTGCTGACTTCTTCTTTCTGGAAAAACTGATGTTGCCGACTTCTTCTTTCTGGAAAAACTGATGCTGCGGCTCAACAGATAGTTACACCCTTGTTCTACAACCTAAAATAAACCATTAAATGTCCCACAATTAATCATAAGTTGCATATCCGTCTTAAAACGGCAGTTGCTAACAAGTGGCTAAATGAGACTACAGAGGGTAATGCCGAACACAGACACATCTACCCAGAGGAAACGAAAATTGGAAAAGAGATCTCAGTAGTGTTTCATTCATTTCTTCTAGACAACTATAAGATCTATGTGGTGCAGAGGACATTACTTCAAAAATTTTATGACACTGTGGTGGCACCAGAGCTCCTTTATTCAGTGGTCTGCTGGGGAGGTAGCAGCACAGACAGGGACAGACTAAACCTAACTTTCCCCTTGGTCCCCCTTTTGCTGCCAAAACAGCCGTGACCCGTCAAGGCATGGACTCCACTAGACCCCTGAAGGTGTGCTGTGGTTTCTGGCACCAAGATAGTAGCAGCAGATCCTTTAAATTCTGTAAGTTGCAAGGTGGGGCCTCCATGGATCGGACTTGTTTGTCCAACACATCCCACAGATGGTTGATTGGGCTGAGATCTGGGGAATTTGGAGGCCAAGTCAACACCTCAAGTCGTTGTGCTCTTCAAACCATTCCTGAACCAGTTTTGCTGTGCGGCACGGCGCATTATCCTGCTGAAAGAGGCCACAGCCATCAGAGAATACTGTTTCATGAAAGGGTGTATATGGTCTGCAGCAATGCTCAGGTAGGTGGTACGTGTCGAAGTACCATCCACATGTATGGCAGGACCCAAGGATTCCCAGCAGAACATTGCCCAAAGCATCACACTGCCTCTGCAGGCTTTCCTTCTTCCCATAGTGCATCCTGGTGCCATGTGTTCCCCAGGTAAGTGACGCACACGCACCTGGCCATCAATGTGATGTATAAGAAGACATGATTCATCACACCAGGCCACCTTCTTCAGTTGCTCCATGGTCCAGTTGTTAATGAATGAATAATTTTATTTCGAACATAAAAAAAGAGAAAAAAAAAAGAAAAACTGATACATACAGTGAATACATAAATTCTGATACTCACGTGCCCATTGTTTGGTGCTTTTGGCAGTGAACCAGGGTCAGCATGGGCACCCTGACTGGCCTGAGGGTGTGCAGCCCCATACACAACAAACTGTGATGCACTGTGTATTCTGACACCTTTCTATCAGAACCAGCACTAACTTCTTCAGCAATTTAAGCAACAGTAGCTCGTCTGTTGGATCGGATCACACGGGGCAGCTGCATCAGTGACCCTTGGCTGTCCATGACCCTGTTGCTGGTTCACCACTGTTCCTTCCTTAGACCACTTTTGATAGATCCTGACCACTGCAGACCGGGAAAACCCACAAGAGCTGCAGTTATGGAGATGCTCTGACCCGGTCGTCTACCCATCACAGTTTGGTCCTTGTCAAACTCGCTCAAATCCTTATGCTTGTCCATTTTTCCTGCTTCTAACACGTCTACATTTTCACCTGCTGCCTAATACATCCCACCCATGAACAGGTGCCTTGAAGAGATCAGTGTTATTCACTTCACCTGTCAGTAGTCATGTTATGCTTGATTGGTGTATTATCAACTTACCGAAGCTCCTCTTTTAGGATAAGCCAACAACAGGAGAAAATATTTGATCTTCGGCCGACAGTTAGACATTAAAACATGAAAATACTCTGATCACTGTGTTTATTAACCCAGAGACGTTGCTTTCTACCCCAAAACTTAATTTTCCCTCTCATGTCTTTATTTTTATAAAGCAGATTCACGAAGGCCCATAAGTGTGACTTTTTTCTGGAACATTTTTAATTCATTAGTGCTATTTTGGTTGCTCTATATGCCAGAAAAAGACAGTCTGTAACTATCATTACTTCATGTGAGACAAAAACAGGAACACTTGATTGATGATCAGAAATTTGCATAAGAGCAGACCTCTTCAGCCAATGAGGTTGTATTGATGAACCTTCGTGAGGTGATTGGTGGCTCGAGTGCCATCAGGACAGTGTAAACATATTTAAAAGTCGCCCCTGTTGCACCAGGACAGCAGTCATCGAGAAAGATGGGTGGCATGACAGGAAGTCTTCTCCTTCTGCTGTGGGCCGGTGAGTTAACGATCCTTCTGCTGCTACTTTAACCCTTCGATATGCCTTCAGACAGAATTATGTGTTGAGTGAATCCTTCAGACATGCTGACTCTGATAGATCCAGAAGTAATGTTTGACAGTGACGGACACTTCGGGCACATTGTCTTACTTCTGTTTTACTAATACCTCATTTCCTCGTCAGTTGCTTTTCTAGAGAAGACATTAAAGGTTTAAGTATGTGGTATGATGTAGCTCTTAGTGACAGCAGTTGTTTCAGGGGTTGAGACAGCAGATAGTGGAGCGCATTCAGGGTAGAGATGTCAGGGCCTTTAGGCAAACTCAAGGTCTGGAAGTTTAGTCCGTTGCCACAAATACCGTCAGTATTTACAATGTAGTGTTTGCTTTTTTACAGGCAGAGGAGAAAATGAAACGAGCTAGCTCTCTTATTAGAAAATTACTAGGAGCCCCACAATGTCTAAGCAGTATACCAGATGTACCAGGCTTCCACGAGGACCAACTTCTGTTGTTTTCTACAACGCTCACTGTTCTAACTCAAACTCAATTCCACTTTCTCTTTCAGGTGTCTCGGTGAGCACCATGGTGGATCTGCAGAAGAGAATCATTGGTGGTCAAAACTGTAATAACAATGAGCGTCAGTACCATGTGAAATTGAACATAAAAACACGGAAAGGTACAGGCTTCTGTGGTGGCTCTCTGATCAGTGACCAGTGGATTCTGACTGCAGCTCACTGCAAGAAGTGGAGTGGGTGAGACATTTTAATTTTAAAACTATTAACAACATATTTCTCACTTATGAATCTTAATGCACTCATGAGTAATTATCTGATCTAAAATTATGGCATTCACAAATAAAGATAGCATCGCTTAAAGTATGTTCATGTTCAGAACTGACATGTTATATTACAATATTATTTATTTACAGTGATGTTCCTCTTTGACCTCTTCTTATTGTAGGACAATCGAGGCAGTTTTAGGTGTGCATCCACGTGGTAATGAAATCACTGAGACAATCGAGGGGAAAAACATTCATAAGTGCCGTAAAGCCGACATCATGCTGCTGAAGCTGACTAACCCTATACCTGGTTTGGATCATATAGATCTTCCTGACTGTGATACTGCTCCTCTTCCCCAGAAGTGAGTTGTGATTTTTCCCCTTCAATAAGTCTGAAAGCTCAAATCTTGAGGAACTCAAAATGAAAAACGGACCTTTGCTTTTTCTACTTTTCATTGTATTTCAGTGAGATGGTTCAGATTGCAGGTCATGGATCCACCACTGCACATCCCAATGGAAGAAGAAGTGAGATTATTTTGTTTATTTTATAATAACAGTTTATATGATTATCACAGCGCATGTTTTACTCGTTCACAAACAGGATGCTGGGAGATTCACCACTTTGTGACACACATTTGTATAAAGGATATAACTACATGACTTAGCACCACTATTTTTATTTCACTGTTTAAAGTATTTTCACAGCATGACCAGAAACATTTTGTGTTTGTTAATTTGTGAACATATATTGTCATGAAGTACATTTTTTATTTTATCTTAAAAGTTTGTTGCTCATTAATTATATTTATGTATGTATTGTATTATAAAATATAAATCTGTCAGTACACTTTCTTTTCAAACTTAACTTAACACAATTTAAAGGCTAATTTATACTTTTCTATGAATAAAGAAGATACATTACTTAAAGATGCTGTTTTTAGATGATGTATTTTATAATATTAAGATTAAGTATTAAGATTCCAATGGTAAGACACAGCAGAGTTTTCTTCATTTGTTGGGAACAATATGTACAAGTTACGTAGATAATGTGGGAAAAAAATCACCTTTTATGAACTTTTTATTCTCATCTAGTTCCTGGTGTAGTACAACATCTGCAATGTGCAAACATCAGAGCTATTCCATGTCCAGGGCTCAACCAAAATCGATATAACAAGAAATTTTGTGGCGAAACTACTGACAGAAATAATCGAGTGGGTACATGTTATGTGAGTAGGAATGGCTTCTAACCTTAAATCTTTTCAACAGTCACTACAAGTTTTTACACTTTATTAAACAATGAGTAATTATTTCAAAAGTCTGTAACAAACATTATAAACATGTCTTTCACAGGGCGACTCTGGTGGAGGAGTCGTGTACAATAACAGGATTTATGGTGTAATTCATGGAGGTGATGAAAAAGTCTGTACTGCTCCAGATGAATACATGGGGGTCTGTGGATACATGTGGTGGATCAATCAGACCATGAATCCACGAGGCTTTAAAGACAAACTAAAGAGTTTTGTTGGATGTGTTTAATTGTGAAATATCCCATCATCATCGTTTAATGGAAATGTCACACTGTTGAGTTACTCTAAATATGAAGTTGATACATTTGCAGTTGATTGGTTTACATTAAATGTTCAACTATCATTAGTCGTGTCTGAGTCACAGAAGTTAATTTTAGAGATTCTTGCTGTTATAATGTTGTTATGATGAAAAGAAAACCCGATTTGTACAAACTTCTTGTAAGTAAATCGAATGGATTTGACCTGTTATTACAGTCCTTAAATGGAAAAACTACAAAGCTAAAATAATGTCTCCTTCCTTTTAACCACACTGATAACAATGCTTAACACAACTGTCCTCACAGTGATGTCATGAGGTAATAATGATGCCAAATAAAGACGACTTGCAACAGTTACCTTGTTGATCATTGTCTCTATTCAGTGTCACACCTGCACAGAAAACCTTGAATACCAATCATCTGATGTTTGTCAATTTAAAAGATCATTTTTCAAGTCAATAAAGTCGCTGTTTGACATAAAGACAGTAACGAATCATCTAGTTTTGTGTTAAACCTCTCGGTGAACTACATCGTCTCACTCAACACACATCACCAACACCAACATGGTCGTCAGCTCGGTACAGAAAAGGTGCTGAAGAAGATGAAAATCACAATAAATCTGCTCATACTGACAACTGCAGTCATGTGACCTGTGAGTCCTACAGACAGCAGAGCAGTGTGATCTGCACTGAGCTGGAGTTTGTTTAAAATATAGAAGTGATCGGCTCTATTTCTAAACTCAGCTGACAAGCGTTCAGCAGGTCCTGTTGCATCAGTGATCCTCCTCCAAAACATCCTGTGAATACTGATTATTCTCTTCAATCATTAATTGACTGTTTGGTTTTTAAAACTGGTGAAAAATATTGAGAAATACCTTCACAGGTATTTGTGATTCAGGATAAATGAAAATAATCAGAATGATTTAAAGAAAAAGCGGCAAATCGTCACATTTCCAAAGTCAAATAGGACTTTAATAAAGGTTCATCAGTATAACATCAATATAAATACATGACTCTGAACAGAAAATACCAAATAAAAGTACAAAACATACAAAAAACATTAAAAGCAAGTTTTCTCTTTCTGTTAACTCTCTTCTTTCTCTCTACAACAAACTACAAAACTTACATGTTTGACAGTTGTGGCACTGGAGAAATTAATCCTGATGACTCTGGTGATCTCCTGACTTTTCCTGTAGCGCCACCGTGTGTTGTCCACCTAATCAGACCTGCGAGAAATAGGCTTACTGATCAGGTTAGGTTTTTCTTCGGATGCACCGATTTGTATCCTCGGTTACAGTCCTTTCATATCTTAGCTGGCTGAATGTCTCTTTGAGAAGTCATCCTCGTTCTGACTTCACTTATCTTGTTTCCTACTTGGGGATCCCTTCAGGGAGGTCTGGGAGGAGCAAGGTCCTCAGGCCTCACATTGAGATCTGGAGTTAGTCCAGCACCATGTACAGTATATATGGGTTATTTCTCCCGAGAGAGATCTCGGGTTACATTTACCAAGGAGACACGAGAGTCAGAAGTGTAGTAAGGCAAAAGTAAAAAATGCTCTGGCAGAATGAAAAAAAACTTTCCAAATACAGTTTACCTCGTTCTGAGAGTTACAGAATACCGTAACAAGCAAGCACTAAGTTCCTCTTCTAGAAAAGCTAATAGCTCGGCTGAGTCGCATCTTCTTTTTATCTGGAGGTCCGTCGCATCACCAGTCGTGTTCTCTCTTCATTGGTGGACGCTGAGATGGTGCAATTGAAAAGTTCCCTCCCCGTGCTGGTGGGGCAGACGATTTCCAGTGATAAGGAAACTTCCTCTTTCAACAGCTGCTGCTGACTTCCTTTTTTGTACAGCAGCTGCTGCTGATCCATAAACATGTTGAACATGACCTGGTCTCTCAACAGATATTTACATGTTTTGTTCTACAACATAAAATAAACCATTAAATGTCCCACAATCTAAGAGATTGCTTATCTGTCTTAAAATGGTGGTTAAGTGGCTAAATGAGACTACAGAGGTTAATGCTGAACACAGACACATCTACTCACTAGTCCGTCTTTACCGGACGACTTCAGCTACAAACTATTCTAACTCTAACTGTACAACTTGATCAGTGTATAGAAAACGTTTATAGTAATTGTGTAGAAAGACACACAGTTTGGTTTATTAAAATATAGCGTACTATCATGAGGCTGCTGAATTTAAATACTATTCCCTTTCACTCTCTACACATCGGACACTGTGAACTGTCACCTCCAAAAGATCTCCGATGATACAGCCATTGTTGGATGTGTGTCTCAGGGGAATGAACAGGAATATAGGGGTTAATTGTTAATTAGTGTGAATGCAACCACCTGCATATAAACACCAGTAAAACAACTGGTCAACTTCCAGAGGAAGACACCACAGATCGCACTAGTGAACATCCAGGTTTTGAACATAGTGCTACCGCAGATCATTCATCCCCACAGCCATCAATACTGTTTCATGAAAGGGTGTATATGGTCTGCAGCAATGCTCAGGTAGGTAGTACGTGTCAAAGTACCATCCACATCGATGGCAGGACCCAAGGTTTCCCAGCAGAATATTGCCCAAAGCATCACACTGCCTCTGCCGGCTTTCCTTCTTCTCATAGTGCATCCTGGTGCCATATGTTCCCCAGGTAAGTGACACACACGCACCTGGCCATGGCTTGGCTGCCCATGACCCTGTCGCTGGTTCACCACCGTTCCTTCCTTGGACCACTTTTTATAGATACTGACCACTGCAGACCGGGAAAACCCCACAAGAGCTGCAGTTATGGAGATGCTCAGACCCGGTCGTCTAGCCATCACTATTTCGCCCTCGTCAAACTCGCTCAGATCCTTACGTTTGCCTATTTTTCCTGCTTCTAACACATCAACATTGAGGACAACATGTTCACCTGCTGCCTAATATATCCCACCCTCTAACAGGTGCCTTGATGAAGAGATCAGTGTTATTCACTTCACCTGTTAGCAGTCATGTTATGCTTGATTTGTGTATTATCAACTTACCGAAGCTCCTCTTTTAGGAAAAGCCAACAGCAGGAGAAAATATTTGATCTTCGGCGGACGGTTAGACATTAAAACATGAAAATACTCTGATCACTGTGTTTATTAACACACAGACGTTGTGTTCACTTTCTACCCGAAAACTTAATTTTCCCTCTCATCTCTTTATTTGTATGAAGCAGATTCACGAAGGTCCATAATGTGACTTATTTCTGTAACATTTTTAATTCATTAGGGCCATTTTGGCTGTATCATTATTTCATGTGAGACAAAAACAGGAACACTCTACACACATGCAGATGTTTGCATAAGAGCTGACCTCTGCAGCCAATGAGGTTGTACTGATAAACCTTCGTGAGGTGATTGGTGGCTCAGCGACATCAGAACAGTGTGAACATATTTAAAAGGCGCCCCTGTTCCACCAGGACAGCAGTCATCGAGAAAGATGGGTGGCATGACAGGAAGTCTTCTCCTTCTGCTGTGGGCCGGTGAGTTAACGATCCTTCTGCTGCTACTTTAACCCCTCGATATGCCTTCAGATAGAATCATGTGTGTTTTTAAATGTGATAGTTTGATGTCGAGTGAATCCTTCAGACATGCTGACTCTGATAGATGCAGAAGTAATGTTTGACAGTGACGGACACTTCGGGCACACTACCTTACTTCTGCTTTACTAATTCCTAATTTCCTCGTCAGTTTCTTTTCTAGAGAAGACATTAAAGGTTTAAGTATGTGGTATGATGCAGCTGTTAGTGACAGCAGTTGTTTCAGGGGTTGAGATAACAGATAGTGGAGCGCATTCAGGGTAGAGATGTCAGGGCCTTTAGGCAAACTCAAGGTCTGGAAGTTTAGTCTGTTGGCACAAATACTGTCACTATTTACAATGTAGTGTTTGCTTTTTTACAAAGACAAAGGAGAAAATGACACGAGCTAGCTCTCATATTAGAAAATTACAAGGAGCCCCACAATGTCTAATCAGAGTGGGGAATCACAGTAGAGAGAAATATGTAATATCAATTGTAAAACAAAGATAAAAAATGTACCAGGATTCCATGAGGACCAACTTCTGTTGTTTTCTACAACGACCACTGTTCTAACTCAAAGTCACCTCCACTTTCTCTTCCAGGTGTCTCAGTGAGCACCATGGTGGATCTGCAGAAGAGAATCATTAATGGTCAGAACTGTAATAACAATGAGCGTCAGTACCATGTGCAGTTGAACATAAAAACACAGACTGGTAGAGCCCTCTGTGGTGGCTCTCTGATCAGTGACGAATGGATTCTGACTGCACGTCACTGCTGGGAGCCCGGAGAGTGAGACATTTTTATTTTAAAACTATCAGCAATATATTTCTCACTTATAAATTCAATCTGAAGGTCCTAATGCACTCAAAAGTTATTATCTGTTTTAAAAGTATAGCATTCACAAAAAAGATAGCATTGCTTAAAATACGTTCATGTGATATTACAGTATTATGTATTTACAGTGATGTTCCTCTTTGATCTCTTCTTACTTGTAGGACAATCAGTGCAATTCTACGAGTGCATCCACGTGGTAATGAAATCACTGAGTCAATCAACTTGAATAACATTCATCAGCACCCTACTGTTGACATCATGTTGCTGAAGCTGACTACACGTAGAACTGGTTTTAATCAAATTGATCTTCCTGACTGTGTGAATCATCCGACTCCCAAGAAGTGAGTTGTGATATTTCCCCTTCAATAAGTCTGCAAGCTCAGATCTTGAGGAACTCAAAAAAAAATTAAAAAAAATTTACCTTTGCTTTTTCTCCTTTTCATTGTGTTTCAGTGTGATGGTTCAGATTGCAGGTCATGGAGCCACCACTGCAGCTCCAGATAAAACAAGAAGTGAGATTATTTTGTTTGTTCTATATCAACTATATATGTTTATCACAGTGAGTTTTCTCAGTTTTGTATTTTGGAAAACTGATTCCAAAAAATTGTGTGAAACATAAATAAATCACGTCATAATTTGCTGATCGTTTTTGACAATTCTTTAATTGCAGATAGCACAAAAGACAAGTTTGGTATGAAAGGAGCATCCTCGAAAGGCTCAGTTGTTCCAAGACAAGAATGGTGCGAGGTTCACCACTTTGTGACACACAGAGTTGTTTAGAGGATATTACTACATGACTTACAACACTGTAAAACTGTAGTTGTTAAACACAGTTTGTTTGCAGTTTTACACAGCGTCCACAACATGATCAGAATCATTTCGTGTTCGGCAACTTGCGAACATATATTTTCATTTTATTTTAAAAGTTTGTCGCTCATTAATTATATTTATGTATACATACATCTGTCAGTACACTGTCTTTTCAAGCATAATTTAACAGAATTCAAAAACCAATTGAGACTTTTTTAATGATAAAGTAGATAAATAGCCTAATGTAAAGATGCTGTTTGATTTAAAAAAAAAAAATCTTTTAAATTGTTTGATTATATTTTACAATAGTTTAAGTTAGTATAAATATTAAGGCTCCAGTGGTGAGATAAAGCAGTTTTCTTCATTTGTTGGCGAAATTTGTAAGTTAAATAGATGATGTAGTAAAAATTACCTTTCATTTTCTCATCTAGCTCCTTATCGTGTCCCGGATCTCAAATGTGCAGACATCAAGGTTAAAAGCTGTCCAGGAGTCAAAAAATATGATGAGTTGTTCTGTGGCAAAACTACTGACAAAACTCATCCAGTGGATTCATGTCTGGTGAGTATGAATGACTTCAAACCTTATATCTTTTCAACAGTCATTACAAGTTTTAACTAGTATATTGTTAATAAGCATTACAAAAATCTGTAACAAACAATATAAACATGTCTTTCACAGGGCGACTCTGGTGGAGGAGTCGTGTACAAAGACAGGATTTATGGTGTCATTTCTAGAGGTCATCAGAAAGCCTGTACTGGTCCAGATAAATACGTGGGGGTCTGTGGATACATGACGTGGATCACCGATACCACCGGTATTACAGCTAGTAAACCACCAAAAAGCATTCTTAACAGAGTGAGGAATGTTTTTAAAAGTGGTTAATTGTGAAATATCCCAGTATGTAAAAAAAAAATGTCATCCTCTTGAGTTACTCTACATATGCGGTTGGCAAATTTTGGTTTTACGTTGAATATTCAATTATCATTAGTCATGTCTGAGTAACAGAAGTTAATTATAAAGATTATTTCTGTTATAATGTTGTTATGATAAAAAGAAAACAAGACTTGCACAATTGCACATTTTACTGTCAGTAAACTGAATGGATTTGACCAGTTATTATAGTCCTTGTGTGGAAAAACTACAAAGCTATAATAATGTCTGCTTTCCTTTTAACCACACTGATAACAATGTTTAACACGACTGTCCTCACAGTGATGTCATGAGGTAATAATGATGCCAAATAAAGATGATTTGCAAACGTTACCGTGTTGATCATTGTTTCTATTCAGTGTCACACCTGCATAGAAAACCCTGCTCTGTGCTCATGAACCACATCTGATGTTTGTCAATTTAACAGATCATTTTCAAGTCAATAAAGTCGCTGTTTGTCATGAAGACAGTAACGAATCATCTAGTTTTGTGTTAAACCTCTCGGTGAACTACATCGTCTCACTCAACACACATCACCAACACCAACATGGTCGTCAGCTCGGTACAGAAAAGGTGCTGAAGAAGATGAAAATCACAATAAATCTGCTCATACTGGCAACTGCAGTCATGTGACCTGTGAGTCCTACAGACAGCAGAGCAGTGTGATCTGCTCTGAGCTGGAGTTTGTTTAAAATATAGAAGTGATCGGCTCTATTTCTAAACTCAGCTGACTAGCAGAGGTTCAGCAGGTCCTGTTGCATCAGTGATCCTCCTCTCCTCCAAAACATCCTGTGAATACTGATTATTCTCTTCAATCATCAATTGACCGTTTGGTTTCTAAAACTGGTGAAAAATATTGAGAAATACCTTCACAGTTACCCAGAGCGACACCTTCACAACGCTTGTTTTATTGGACCAACTGTTCAAACCTAAAAAATATTGAGAATAAATGAAAATAATCAGAATGATTTAAAGAAAAAAGCGGCAAATCATCACATTTCCAAAGTCAAATAGGACTTAAATAAAGGTTCATCATTATGACATCAATATAAATACATGACTCTGAACAGAAAATACCAAATAAAAATACAAAACATACAAAAACAAGTTTTCTCTTCCTGTTGCCTCCCTGGAGCATCATGCCGTTAAAGCAGCGCTGCGTTTCCTGTGTGTTCTAGAGTCGAGGAGTAAAAGCCATTGTCCAGTTTCTGCCAGCATCCGAGTGGCAACCAGTTAACACTGGGATCTGTAGTGGTGCCCCCACAGTGAAGGGAGGCAAAGGACTCATGAGGAGGAGGGCAGCGACAGCGTCACTGACTGACTGCTCCTCCTTTATTTAACTCTCTTCTTTCTCTCCGCTGGCGTCTGTTTATCGCAGCACCCATCGATCAGACTGGGAGGAGTTCAGCTGCACAGACTCGCTGCTGTCTCCATCCTCCTGCTGACAGAGACAGATATGAAAGAAATCTGTTATCAAACTACAAAACTTACATGTTTGACAGTTTGTGGCGCTGGAGAAATGAATCCTGATGATTCTGGTGATCTCTTGACTTTTCCTGTAGCGCCACCATGTGTGGTTTTGAGTGAAATGTCTCAAAAATTGTCAGGATACATTTAAGAACTTTGTGGTATAAAGAGTTAAACTATAGACAATAACTGGCTGAGATAAAAAAAAAAGAATCTCAACTACTGTGTTATCTTTTTCTTCTTTCAAGTATCATTAGAAATCTAAAGGTTTGAAGCTCTGAGACTAAAAGACTTCAATCATTAAGTTATTTTGGTTTTTGTTTGCAGTGTACTGACTGACTGAATCGACAGGCACTGCAAGAAATTAAGTTTCAAGTCCACAGATGAGCCATTCTGGTTTGTGGACTCTCGTTAAAGGTCACATTCCGGCTTGCAGATGAACTTCTACTGGAGTGTACCTGAATCTTTCTGGGGAAGTTTTTCTGGCCGGGGTTGCGTCCCTTTTTCTGACTGCCCTGTCTGCCTCCTCATGGATCCCCGATAGGGCAACTGCTTTTTTGTCTCTGGCTTTTATTCCTTCTTTAGATAATCATAGCCTGCTGCTCGTTAGGCTTCTTTCCAGGGTCCGGTTGTGTCATGTACTCCCTCCCAACACTTCCTGGGCGCCCTGGTTAAATGGGCAGCATATTCCCAGGAGACAGGATAGTATGATATTCGTTTTTTCTGATGAGGTCTCTCATGACTCAACCCAATTACCAGCGGTCCCCATAGTTTCCCTGCTTCAGTAAAAAAGTGAGGTTCTTCTAGTGGGTATTTTGGTGGCATTTCCTTCCAGAATATTGGGGGTGCTCCCCTTCTGGTGGGCATAACTTTGCCACTCTGCTAGTTTGCCCTGGGAGTGGGGTTTAGAGGGTTAGGGCATAGGCAGTGAATATACCACTATAATTACTCAGTAAATATGTCCTGTAAGTGGTGGGCATTGATGAACACTAATGTCCCTTTTTGTAATTCTCTGGATCTCCAGCATTTGTACTGGTGCTTTTGGATCATTAGTCCCAGGCCCACGACTCTTCTGAGCTTGCCCTTATGGGCGTAAGCCACAGTCGGGTCCTGTGAGGTATAGGATGGTCCATAAGTTTGCATGGGTACCTTATCTGGTGCATATGCGAACAAACACAATGACCTCTCTTCTACGTTCACTAGGCCCCTTCTTGAATGTCCTCCCGAGCCCCCTCTTCCCGGAGTGTTGGCTCAGGTTTGCTGTCCCATTTTTGGTCAGATGTTATTCTGCAAACTCTTGCCCTGGTTCCCTGCTACCAGACATCAAGGTTTTGGCGGATGCTTGACCCCGGAACAAACCCTGAGGTTCTCATGGCTAAGGCCATTTTCACTCCATTAGACATGCTAGAGTTTGCCGGGTTCACTAATACAGATTTTGGGGGGGGCTACATGTTCTTCTAAAGTTTCTTGCTTTATTCTCATCTGTCCCATGAACGTGGGTGTCTTGTCTGCCCGTATCTCTCCTGCTTCAAGTATGGTTGCCTCCCGTAATGATCAGATTTAATTTATCAAAAGGGGAGTGGGGAAGAAGACCCATCGCCATATTCTTCTACTGAGAGTTTGTCATCTGGTAGTAGATGATTCAGAGACCACGTCTCCTTCAGTATTCCTGGCCTACTAACTTGGGGTGGGACTCAGCCCTCTTTGCTTTGTCCCTGATCTGCGCCTGCTTCCTTTAGATCTCCCAAGAGACTTGAGATGCCTCTATTTGGCTATTCTGGGTCCTTCCTTTGTCCCTTAAAAGTTGGTGGGTTAGACCTTTTATAATCCCCAGAATGCCCACCCAGGGACGCCATGTTAAGAATCCAGCAATACCGACTTATTACTGAGTTCCCCTTACTTAAACAGACTGGAGAATCTTATGCCTAATCAGACCTGTGAGAAATAGGGTCACCAATCAGGTTAGGTTTTTCTTCTGATATACCGATTTCTATCATACAGTTCTCTGCTACACCTATTTGTCCTCACATTAAGATCTGGAGTTAGTCCAGCACCATGTATGTATGTATGGGTATTTTGTCCAAGAGCGATCTCAGGTGACATTTACCAAGGAGACACAAGAGTCAGAAGTGTAGTAAAACCGCTCTTGGCAGGCAGAATAAAACAAAACTTTTCAAATGCAGTTTACCTCACTCATGAGAGATACAGAATACTGTTACAAGCAAACACTAAGTTCCTCTTCTTAAAAAGCTGAGAGCTCAGAGCCCTTCGGCTGAGTTGCTTCTTCTTTTTATCTGGAGGTCCGTCGCGTCACCGGTTGTGTTCTCTCTTTATTGGTGGAAGCTGAGATGGTGCGATCGAAAAGTAAACCCCTCCCCCGTAATCGGGCAACTTCCTCTTTCTACATTGGCTGCTGCTCACTTCCTCTTTCTGGAAAAAACTGATGCTGCTGACTTCCTCTTTCTGCAACAGCTGCTGCTGACTTCCTCTTTCTGCAACAGCTGCTGCTCACTTCCTCCTTCTGGAAAAAACTGATGCTGCTGACTTCCTCTTTCTGCAACAGCTGCTGCTGACTTCCTCTTTCTGCAACAGCTGCTGCTGACTTCCTCTTTCTGCAACAGCTGCTGCTGGCTTGGTGATCAACTTCCCGAGGACGACACCACAGATCGTACCAGTGAACATCCAGGGTTTGGACATAGAGATGGTGGCAAAATACAAATACCTGGGTGTTCACCTTAACAATAAGGTAAATAAAACAATAAACTGGACTGGACTGACAGTATGGATGGCCTGTACAAGAAGGGCCAAATTCGCCTCCATCTGCTGAGGAGACTGAGGTCCCTTTGGAGTGCAGAGGACATTACTTTGAACATTTTATTACACTGGTGGCATCAGCGCTCCTCTATGCAGTGGTCTGCTGGGGAGGTAGCAGCTCGGACAGGGACAGACTAAACCTAACTATCTTGTTAGGAGGGCCAGCTCTGTCCTGGACTGTCCGCTGGATTTCATAGAGGTGGTGAGTGAGAGGAGGATGTTAGCCAAGCTGACATCAGTCATGGACCACACCTGTCACCCCCTGCACAGGACTGTGGACGCCATGAGCAGCTCTTTCAGCAGCAGACTCTTACACCCACTGTGTAAGAAGGAGCGCTACCGCAGATCATTCATCAGACAGCCATGAGACTGTTTACCTGAGCAAACATTTTCCACTCTTGTTTGTTTTTTGCAAATATGTCTTTCTGTTTCGTTTCTTTTTCACTGTACGCATATTTGTCTGATTCTTTGTCCTGTCTTTGTTGCATCTTAAGCTGTTGTAACAAGTGAATTTCCCCATTATGGGATAAATAAAGCCTATCTAATCTAATCTAATTCACCGATTATGACCACCTGCCTAATATTGTGTTGGTCCCTCCTTTGCTGCCAAAACAGCCGTGACCCGTCAAGGCATGGACTCCACTAGACCCCTGAAGGTGTGCTGTGGTATCTGGCACCAAGATGTTAGCAGCAGATCCTTTAAATCCTGTAAGTTGCGAGGCCGGGCCTCCATGGATCGGATTTGTTTGCCCAGCACATCCAACAGATGGTTGATTGGATTGAGATCTGGGGAATTTGGAGGACAAATCATCACCTCAAACTCATTGTTGTGCTACTCAAACCATTCCTGAACCATTTTTGCTGTGCGGCACGGCGCATTATCCTGCTGAAAGAGGCCACAGCCATCAGGGGATACTGTTTCATGAAAGGGTGTACATGGTCTGCAGCAATGCTCAGGTAGGTGGTACGTGTCAAAGTACCATCCACATGTATGGCAGGACCCAAGGCTGCCCATGACCCTGTTGCTGGTTCACCACTGTTCCTTCCTTGGACCACTTTTGATAGATACTGACCACTGCAGACTGGGAAAACCCCACAAGAGCTGCAGTCTTGGAGATGCTCTGACCCGGTCGTCTACCCATCACAGTTTGGTCCTTGTCAAACTCGCTCAAATCCTTATGCTTGCCCATTTTTCCTGCTTCTAACACATCAACATTTTCACCTGCTGCCTAATATATCCCACCCATGAACAGGTGCCTTGAAGAGATCAGTGTTATTTACTTCACCTGTCAGTAGTCATGTTATGCTTGATTTGTGTATTATCAACTAAACCTTAGCTCCTCTTTTAGGATAAGCCAACAGCAGGAGAAAATATTTGATCTTTGATCTAAAACATGAAAATACTCTGATCACTGTGTTTATTAACACAGAGACGTTGCGTTCAATTTCTACCCGAAAACCTAATTTTCCCTCTCATCTCTTTATTTTTATAAAGCAGATTCACAAAGGCCCATAATGTGACTTTATTTCTGGAACATTTTTAATTCATCAGTGCTATTTTGGCTGCTCTACATGCCAGAAAAAAACAGTCTGTAACTATCATTACTTCATGTGAGACAAAAACAGGAACGCTTGATTGACGATCAGAAATTTGATCTTTGATCTGATCTGCAGCCAATGGGGTTGTACTGATAAACCTTCGTGAGGTGATTGGTGGCTCGAATGCCATCAGAACAGTGTGAACATATTTAAAAGTCGCCCCTGTTGCACCAGGACAGCAGTCATCGAGAAAGATGGGTGGCATGACAGGAAGTCTTCTCCTTTTGCTGTTGGCCGGTGAGTTAACGATCCTTCTGCTGCTACTTTAACCCTTCGATATGCCTTCAGACAGAATTATGTGTGTTTTTAAATGTGGTAGTTTGATGTTGAGTGAATCCTTCAGACATGCCGACTCTGATAGAGGCAGAAGTAATGTTTGACAGTGACGGACACTTCGGCACATTCTGTTTTACTAATTCTTAATTTCCTCGTCAGTTTCTTTTCTAGAGAAGACATTAAAGGTTTAAGTATGTGGTATGATGCAGCTCTGAGTGACAGCAGTTGTTTCAGGGGTTGA